>LPNX011019330.1:77791-116333 GCA_001517045.1 Pseudotsuga menziesii | reverse complement strand
TTACTCACAAGGAGACCTTGATAGTTTGGGCATTGGAACACTAGGTGGCCCAAATGGTCCAAATGAAAGTTGTCCTTCTACTATGGAAAGCAATTAACACTGTGTCAATGAACAATATCTTAGTGGAGCATCAGGTCTATAAAAAAATGAATTAGCTAGAGTCATTGTTGACTGGACCCTCTTGTTGCAATTAATCTGGTTTAAATAAAAGGAGGGAGTTGCAGGGTTGTTAAATTCGTTCGTAAGGTACATGACCCAAAGAATACAACTGTTATTTTGAGCCTCAATGTTAGTTTGTATCCCCCAAAAAAGGATGCATGCTTACCTTTTATGAATTTACGACCAGATGATTATTGCAGAGTATGATTGATCTCTCTAGTTTCCGATACAGTTGATAAATAAATTCAGGCTCAATCTGTGCTCTATCATTCACAACTATAGCAAATGTGCCAAAAATGCATGAGTCAGGCAGTACAATGGATGGACGATTCCATACACATTCTCACATTACACTTTCAATTATGGAAGGATTGAGTTTTTAGCCTGGATACTCCATAGACACTTTGTGTGCTTGTCAGAGAGGGACTAGGAGGCATCTGATGCAGCTTGTTGATTGTTTTTATAAATAAAACATGTCTTTTAGATAGGGTACCCCTTCACCCAAACCCAACAGATTTGTAACACAATAAAATTTTAAATCTGAGTAGAGTTGTGAAGCTTCAGCAAAAAGAGAAGCCTGCTCTAACTCAGCAAGGATAATTATTAATGCCATTACAACTTGACCCACGCGTAAACATCCAAGAGCTATTAATGCCATTACAACTTGACCCGCACGTAAACAACCTTTGACAGCTGGAATTGGTTTCGCTGGTGTGCAAAGATAGCCATATATCGTCGATATAGAGATGAAATTTTGTTGAAAATTAAAAAACTTCGATATTGCCATGGTTTTTCCACCATGATAAAAAAAAATGAAGTATTAATCCACGAATGTTCAAAACGTGGAAGTATTTCGTGGAAAAATCCGCCCAAATGTATTAGTGAGCCTAGGAATTTGTTATTGTCAAAGGTGAAGAAACCTTGTGATCAATTGGATACCAGTAAAGATGACTCAACAAAATATTATGGGGAGGATATGACATCTATCATAACTTCCTAGCATCCTATGAATATCAGGGGGAGAAGACCAATAGAGAAGTACATCAAGAGTTGAATAACTTGCAATACTTAATAGTGGGAGCAACTAAAATGAAGAATTGAAGAAGCTTGTGAATATATGAAGAAAACTAACTCAAGGGGAGTAGATGTGAAGAGAAATTGTTACATGAATTCTTCGTCCTCGCCATGATCGCGAACCTTGTACAACCTTTTGTTGTCTCAATCCCTAAAGTGAATAGCCAAAGCTTTGTGGAAGATGAGCTCTGAAGTTTTTTCCTTTTGTAAATAACCATTTCTAAAGAGTCTAATGCACATTTCCTTCCATCAAAGTGAGTCGGCGCACCTTGCACCATAATAGAGTGTGTCGTCGATGCCTTTTGCATATGTATAAAGATTGTTAAATCTGGTATGAAGGGAAAAAGAGAACTTTCGAGAAGCCTCTCGAAGGATACCCTCGTGGATGTTAGTTTTCTAATCTAATTAACTTGATTAGGATATTTTTCTCAAAGAATAACAAGTACAAAAAGATACACAAGATAAAGCAAATACACAAGGCACAATGATTTTCACTGGGGAAACCATAAAGGATAAAACCCCGCAAACTTCCTATATAGTGATAATTGATCTCAATGTGATTTGACTTTTCATGGAACACTGGTTTCTCCGACAACTTCAGGAAAATATAGTTCTCACAAAAGATAGAAGTCAAATCTAACTTGATATCAAACAAACTAGACAATATCTTCTAAAGCCATATTTCCTCACAACTAGCTGAATAGGATGCAACATACTCTTCCTCGGCTATACTCGGCACCATGCAGGGCTGCTTCCTTCTAAACCAGGATATCATATTGGATCCTAAATTGAAGCAGCATTCCAAATGGATATTCCTATCAGTGGTGTTGTCTGCCCAATCTGAATCAACATAATCGTGCAGGTTAATCTTCTAATTCGCGTCATACTTGAGCCCATAGTCAATTATACCCTTCAGGTACCTCAATATATGCTTTGCATTAATTAGGTGAACATGTCTCGGATCCATTAGGAACTGGCTCAAGGTGTTCACAACAAAGCATATGTCTGTTCTTGTATTCATCAGGTGCATCAATGAACCAATCATCTGAGGATACATCGTGGAATAAACTATCTCTGATGAAGCATCACATAATAGCTTCAAGTTCGATAGCATAGGTGTGGACATTACCTTGTAGTATAGCATTTTGAGTCTCTTCAGAATCTCCATGACATAATTTTCCTGACCAAGGAAAATCCCATCCATACTCTGCCACACCTCCATGCCTAAGAAGTAATGCATCATCCTTAGGTATTTCATCTTGAACTTAGAGACAATCCTCCTCTTTTCATCTACAATGTGAGTTCATACTCACCTGTAAGAAACATGTCATCAACATATAACAGGAGTACCATCGGTGTTCCACCTTCAACCTTGAAGTAAAGGTTAGAATCTGCTTTACTCTTGGTAAATACTAAGCTCATCATGAAGTTTTCCATCCTATCGTACCATGTCTTATATTTTCGAGCTTTGAGATATTTTGTAGTCACTCCCTCTTAAGCAGAGTACCATCATCCCTCTACATTCTATACTCTATGTATTGGAGTGATGGGTAGCCTCCTCCGCTACTTATCTTCTATGTATCCATCCATGTCAACTCCCAAGGTCATTAGATACCAAGATATTTTATCTTGAACTTTGTTGAAAGTTCCTCTTGCACCCATATGTGATATTGTCATCTTCTGTATGTTTCCATATTAAACCTTTTAGCAAAGGTTGATATCTCCGTCACTCTAGGTGATCTTCAAGCTCCTCATGTAACTGTATGTTCTATCCCATGGGTTCCTTCTGAGTTTGTACAAGCCCTTCTATGCACATGTGGTTCTCTACTTGATATGCACTTCTACTTCTTTGGAGAAGTGTGCCTGGTCAATGGAGTATTTCTCGTCATAATCTACTCCCTTTTGAAAGAAACCAAGAACCTTGCTTTGTATTTCTCGATGCTTCCATCTATTACATGCATGATCTTATAGACCCACATGGAAGATACTATGAACTCCCATTTAGGTCTCGGAGACATATACTAGACATCATTATTCATGATTTACTGATACTTATCGACCATGGCATCCTTCCATTCTTTCTTCTTTAGTGCGTCTTCGTAGTTGGAAGGTTTTGTATCAATGATGTCACTCAATAGTGTTATATAACTGGATTGTGTCTAAGGCGTATTACTTTATTTGGAATTCCTTTCATACTTTTCTTCAACTTGGATGATCTTCTGTTCCCAATATGGTATTCATCTCTCGAGGTGGATCTACTGCTTTTTGTGGCTTGGTCATATCATGATTCTTCTTAAGCTCTTTCTTCCGTCGTGGTGTGTTTTTCCCTAGGAGCTTCATGTTCTTCATTTTGTTGGAGTGAATCTTCTAGTTGAACCGTCGTCACTTGTTCTTCGAAACAAGTCTCATCCTTCTTTTCTTGTAGGTGATTTTATGTGATCTTTCCTATAAGTCAATTTTAGTTGCATGATTAGAAACATTTCATAATTTTTAAAACATATTTTAATAACAACAAATTATTATGTATATGTCGTATAGTCATGCAACTATCTTAGCCCAAGCAACATTTATCCATATCCCGTCTACATATGGTAACTTTATAGATTCTTTCCATCTCTACCAGAACATTATTAAGATTGTGCACTACTCCCAATATGTTAGCAAAGAGGTTTCATTCTAGATAAGTAGAAATGGGATGTTGTATAGCACCATAGGCTACCTACCCATCACATGCAAGTCAGTAGTATATTGTTCATAAATGCATACACTCAATCATGCATAATACATCAACTATATATAAATATATACACAACTAAACAATATCATTTAAGTAACTATATAGATAGGAAATGACAATTTAAGAACTTATCTTTGTTTGGTTGGTTGGTGGACTCCCTCTTGATCCTTGTCTTCTTGCAGGAATTATTGGATTCTTTGGCAGTGTGCTCTACATAATCATATGATTCTAAGGACTTGTGTATATCTTGATCATGCTTGAGAAAGTATTTTATACCTTATATCACATGGGACTATATATTGGTTCTGAATCTGAGTGTCACTTCTTCATTTACAACTACATCCCTTCGTATCCAAATACTGAGATGGATAGGAAGTTCTTCTTTATCATGGGTTGAATCCTTCTTGATTAAAGTAAATATTCCTCATCACTTGAGGAATCAATTCTTTCTTCTCTAATTATTTTCATTGTTGGTTCATCATCTTCAGCGGTGTGAGCATGGTGTCTTTTCTTGTTCAACTTCTTGGTCAAGGATCCTTTGTTTTTGGGACAATCTCTGGAGTAGTGCCTCTTCTCATCACATGTGTAACATCTAATGTTGGATAGATCTCTTCTGAATTTCTTTTTTCTTTTGTGATTAGGATCCTCCCTTATGTTGTGATGAAGGTCCTCCTTCTTTCTATGATTTCTCCCAGTGTAAAATGTGAGAGATTGATCTTTAGTTGCTCCCATCTTCTCTTCTCTTGTTATGAGCTGAGATTCTTTTTTTATGCATTCTTCCCAAAGTATTCTGAAAGTGGTCATCTTTTTTTTTGCACATATTCCTTGAATAATGAATCCCATGATCTTGGGATACCATTCAAGGTGTTCATAACAATATCCACTTCTTATACCTTCTCTTCAATTGCTTCAAGTCGTTTCTTGATTTGAGAAACCCTAGTGAAGTAGGATTGCATGGTCTCTGAGTTTTGTATCTTCACATTCTTCAGTTGGTTCCTCAATGTCATCTTTCTATTGATGTTCTTTCCTTCAAAAAAATTTCTCAAAGCATCAAACACTTACTTAGGTGTCTTCAAGGATGACACATGAGGGATGACGTGACCCTTAATAGAATTTAAAATGATTCTCTTGGCCTTGATCAAGTTCTTATGGATACCCTTAACCTCGTATCCCTCTGGATCTAGAACTTCCTCACTGATATAGTTATCCAAATCATTTTCTTCGAGTATCAGGGAGATTCTATAGTTCCATGCTTGGAAGTTGTCAACTCCCCCAAACTTATCATCAAGCTGGGTTGGATTAGTCGTTTCGAAAGGAGAACCTCAAATGGAAATAAAATATATTTAGATCTTAGCAATTTAAGATACTCAACTTGGTTCTGGAGTTGGATGACCTAGGGTTTGTTAGAGAAACCCTAATTTTCCAAAATTGGAATTTTGGAATTTGAGTCTGGATAGAAATATGCACCTCCTTGAGGCGAGCTGCTCAGTGAGGTCCTTTTCTAAAAACTGAAGCCTCCAAAACTTGATGCCCTAGTTTCTTCCTACATTGTCTCGCATTGTCCTGCAGTCAAAAAATGAAACTTTTCAAAACTGAATTATGACTCCACTAAAATATGCGCTCTTCTAGGGAAAGTTTCCTAATGTACTCCTTTTTCCAAATTGATAGAGGAAAACCCCAAAATTTTGATGCCCCGGTTTTCTCCCAGCACTAGTGTCTAGGTCAAAAATGAAAATTCTCCAAATTTGATTATGTTTCATCCAAAATATGTTCCCTCCTAGGGAGAGTTTTCATACCCCTCTTTTCTTGATGATCTGTGGAGAAAAGACCTTGAACTAAGAAGTCTTATTTTCCCACTACTGCATAGTGCCTTCTTTAAGAGAAGCTATGAAACCATGTTAGTTTTTCTACTTTAATTCAATTTTATTATGATTTTTATCTAAAAGAATAACAAGCACAACAATATACATAAGTACACAAGACACAAATATTTTCCTCGGGGAAACCATAAAGGAGAAAACACCGCAAACTTCCTCATAATATTTTCATCACTAATACAATCTCACAAGATGGAAAAACCAGAGAATAATATGTCTTCTACAACTCTCTCTCTTTCTCCTCTAGTGAACTTGTCCTCTGTCTCTTAATGCGCACATAAAGTGTGTGAGTGTGTGTCCAATGAGGGAGGGAACTTGCCTATTTATATTATTATGTTTTGTGGCTTACTTAACTAACTAGGTCGGCCAAGTTATCTCTTTGGGTCTGACCTACCTAGGAAGACTTCAAAATACATTTTCCTTTATTTATTCTAGGGACTATTGCCCCGACTTACAATGGAGGTTTTCCCTCAATGACCATACACAATAATGACATCCCGAATGGAGTGAAAACATCTCCAACGGGGGTAAAGCAATATACAATAATAATATACAACAGAATATATTATGAAGTTACAATTAAAACAACAAGTCCGAGCGTAGTTCCCCCGAAATAAATTTTTTAGGATGTTTGTAGGCCAATAGTTTATAGGAACATGGTATTGGGTGACCCATGGTATTTTTCTATGGTAATTTCACTATAAAAGGAAAGCATTGCAATACGGTTATGTATTGTATTATATTGTAGCATTGTAAAAGCGATCTTTGTGATTATGTGAGAGAGACTATTAGAGAGTGAAGAGGAAGTGCACCGGGTGTGCTGCAGGTTGTATCCATTCATTTTGTTGGACGATATAATAATAAAGGACTGGCAATTTCTATGTGGACGTAGCCCATCCTGGGTGAACCATGTTATATTGGTGTCTCTCTTGTAATGTGTTAATGTGTTTAATTATTGCATCTTGTTTAATTTTTATTGCTCGGTGATCATGTTTTCTAACACACCTCCTGCTTGATGATGTTATATTCAAATAAAATGGTAGCTGCAGTTATTTCTAGATATGCAACACTTGCTAGATCCTTGACACGTCTTCAAAGATGTGCCTTCAATGGAAGTTGGCTGTATGCAATTTAATTCGTAAATCCTTATACGTGGAAATATCAAGTTTTGAATTCTCATAATTATCTAAGCTACAATAATGTCTTTGTTTCCTAGACGAGTATTGATGGTGATTTTGTCTTTTAGATGGAGGTGCAAAATACACCCCTGTGGTTGTATTGAGCATGTTCGTAAATCCTGATCCCATCTTTGTTATTCATGAACATAAAATATAATTTCTTTCTATCTATCTTTTTTGTGTAATTTAGTTTTCAATTTTGTCTTATCCTGCAGTGTTCTTTGAAGATAATAAGCTTATGTTTTTCCTTACTCAATCTTGGTAACATATATACAGGTGAGAATAATTGTCATCCAAGCCCTTAATATACAAGTGATAATAATTACCGCCCATGCCCAGGTGGGTTATTGAACCTAATTAAACTGGAAGATTAGAGGCTTTCATGCCAAATAATTGAATGGTAAATTATTGGATTACCCATTATAGTTGTATGAGCTTTGCATGTCAAATTCAATTAAATTGAATTAAGAGTGACTTTTAATTTTTGAATGCTAAGAAACATTTGCTCATAATTTCTTTAAAAGAAAATAAATAAAAAACGAGTAAGCAATCATAACTATTAAACAATTTAGAATTGCAATCATCAATGACTCAAGTCATCAATATAAACTACTTACAATATAAAAGTGAACCTTCACAACTACCACATGTTCAATTTATTCTTTGACGGGAAGAATTGGAGTATAAGTGTGATAATATCCCCCCATACATCCATTACTCATTCATCACAAATGGGTTGAAGGTGATAGATGACTTATACAAGGATAGTGTCATCTCTCCTACGCAACAAACACAGAACACCCTCCTCTTCGCCATAATGATTTGATTCTCTCCCTCTCTCCATGTACACAAATTGATATATGCATACCTAAATTTGCATGGGAGTACAAAGATATCTTCCCATATTTAAAAATAAATAATCCATCTTCATTCCAGTTTTTGGAGACTAGAGAATACACTAGGCTGTAAAATATAGACTAGTCTTCTCCTTCTACTTGTGGCAGTCAATCAAGTGGTTGTAGAGGATTTGGTTTGAATGAAAATCAAGAACAATCAAATAGTTATCTTTCAATGATTGCTATAAATTGATTGGATGGGAGGCTTCGGATTATGTGGCGATGGAGGACCATTTCTAATCTTGTAACAGTAATCACGGGTCTAACCTTCTAGACAATTATTCTTGGATTACTTCGTCATATATGAATTGACTTTGCTTAACGAATGTCTGGTGGTCAATAAAAGAGATGTGCCTCAAAATATTTTATTCATCAATAAAATTTGACTCTTACCTTGCTTTGTATGACCAAATAACCACTCTAGTGAGGACTATATACGACTACGTCATTCTTCCCTTTGGTGTGTATGAAGAAATAGGCACTCTAATCATGTCTAGATAAGACTAATTCTACTCTTCCCTTGGGGTGTATGACAAATCAACAATTACAGTCATATCACGTTACAAGAGAAGAAATGACCTCTTAAGAGTACTCAGTGCATAAATGGTGTTCACAGTCATTTATTTTCTTGTTTACCTACTAATAACCATTATGTACATTTATAGAGAAGTGTTTTAAGAATTTAGATATAGAGAAGTGGTGACAAGATAAGAGTACCTAACATGTGAATAATAAATTAAACCTAAAAACATGATTAAATTTTGGAATACCCTCATGAATATTAAGAAATAAGAATTATAAAGTTTTGTTTAAATATTAAGTTTTGTCTAAATATTACAATGGTAATCAGGTCAAGTGAACCTTTTAGACTGCAAATATATGATTGGATCAAGGTGGAATGAAAACAAAGTTTATTGATACACAACTTAGTATTGGGGAAGATCAAGGATAAAATGGCACTGAGCTTAGTTTTATAATTTCTCCAATGTTAAGGGTCCTTGATGAGATGTACAAGGCACAAGATGGGTTGATTAAGTGTTGTAATATTTTGAGGCATGAAAATGTTCTTAGTGCTTTGGGTATAGTTGGTTTATTTGATTTTATATTCATTTTAAAATGTATACCTTTTTAGACTATTTGGCTGTAGGATTTGAATAGAAAGGTGAGTTGATTGTGTACCAAAAAGTTACAATGTACTCAAAGCTTTCCAAATGCTTTGGCTATATTTTTTTTACTGTTGATATCTATATGTACTTCACTAATTTGAAATTTTTTGGTTGTTGGATGTGATTAGAGATATTAGGAAGCATGATAACAATATGTGGGAGTGGATAGTTGATGAGCTTCGAAATCTTTATGAGACCCATGAGCACCTTCTTGATCTTGTCTCTATGTTTCGTTATGTTCCTCGATCCAAGTATTTTCCTCTAGGTCCAACAAGCTACGGTTTGTTTGTTGCATTGATAAATTTGTTGTTATGTTATAATTACATTCTTATTTGGATGATCTAAGGAACTTCTATGTTAGAAGTGGCATGGACAGAGCTTAGTGACCAAGTGATGTTATTAGCTAGTTTTCACTTATGTTAAAACAAAATACAAAAAACAAATCATTAACAAGCTTCCACTATTATTTTTTAAAAATGATCATTTTATGCTTTTCAATATAGGAGAAGTCGGTATCGTATGGGGTAAACCTATATTTATTTTGATAAATTTATATCTCTCTTTTAGTTTATTTTATGTTTTTGGTGGGCTATAGTCCTTTTTTTAAGACATGTATTAGCCAATGGACTTTGTTATTGTTGCAATGCTTCACCGAGTGGAACTGGACATATCAAAATTGGGGTTGGGATTAGTCATGATCCACCATCATAAGAGGAAATCAACTACTATTAGTCTTTGACTAAAACATAGTCATTTATATGTGAATTTTAGTCATTTTTTAGTCACTAATTTTGTGCTAATTTATCATTTTGTACTGGTGGAGTTTGTAATATGTTTTAATATGTTTTATATTGTTACAGTTGGAATCATAGTGTGTTAATGTTTGTAAGAGTTTGTGTTATATTTTTAGCAATAACTTTGATTCCTTGTGAACTTGGATCCTATTTAAGGGTGCTAGTCAAATGGAAGAGAACTTGCATTATAAGCAGGAGGTTGGTGGTCTGATTCCTTCATTCCCTATATAGATAAATAAATGACTAATTAAGTTACCAGTTAACTACAATCAATGACTACATAAATGACCACTCAACAACAATCAATGACTAAATAAATGGCCAGTTAACAACAATCAATGGCTAAATAAATGACCACTTAACAATAATCAATGGCTAAATAAATGACCACTTAACATCAATCAATGACTAAATAAATGACCAGTTAACAACAATCAATAACTAAATAAACGACTAAATGTACTACCAAACAATCATAACTAATGACCAAATAAATGACTAAATAACAACAATTAATGACCAAATAGCGACAATTAAAGACCAAATAGTGACAATTAATGATCAAATAACGATAATTAATACCAAATAAATGACTAAATATATGACCAGTGCATGAACCAATTCAAGCAATTTATGACCAAGTGATAAATGACCAATTTGGTTGGGTGATAAGTGACTACTAATTTATGACCAGCGGTCATGTAACCAAATTTAGTCATTTATCACCCATTTTTAGCCATGTGTTTAGTCACTTATCACCCATTTTGCCCTAGTGATTCTTGAGTCATTTCCATGAGAACCTTTCTCTCACCCTTCTATAAGTCTTCAAGAAACTAGGATGGCCAACTAAGGGTGCATCATGAGCAACTTTCAAATTTTTCCTCTTCAAGATTGATTCTAGCAATAAGAAGATTTGGTCCTAGTAGTATAAGGCATCATTAAGAATAGTGTATGCATCATCATGTATCAACCCATCTAAATGATCACATGAAAACTTATTTTTAGAGTACTCTATTTTAAGTCGAGCCTTCCAATCAGTAGGGAATTTCATAAAGAAAGAGTTGGCTTCCTAAAATGTGCATCTACAACTACATTCATTTTCCCTTTCTTGTACTTTATATCAAAATCAAAGGCTTGAATTTTTCTTACCCATTTTTTATGCCTGTCATTAAGATCCTTCTATGTCAATAAATTCCTTGGACTCTTGTGGTCAATCTTGATAACAAACTTTCTCCACGCCAAGTACTATCGAAACTTGGCCAATTCATGCATAATTGTCAGCATTTATTTATCATAGATTGAATAGAATATTTCATGGGGATGCAACTTCCTGCTCTCAAAATAAATGGGGTTCTTATTTTGCATTAGAACTGCTCCAATTCCTTCTCCTGAAGCATCACATTCAAGTATGAATCGTTGAGTAAAATGATGGCCACAAGGACCAACTTGATCCAAGACTTCGATTTACAGGATGAATTCCTGATCAAAATATTCTTTCTGACCTTTAACTCAAGTTCTCCGCAATTCGTCTTTCCACAAGATGTTTCTTTCAACTCCCTTTCCACAACACCATTTTCCACAACACCTTTTCCGCAATAACGTTATCCACAACTTGCGGGTTGCGGGATGCAGGATTACAACTTTTAATATTAAGTTTCTGCAACTAATTGCAGCTCCAACGGTCCTTTCCGCATGTGGGTTGCAGGTTGCGAGACTTTACTTATCGAAACTGAGTTCCCGCAATTTTGAATTCTTCTGCATCGTTGATTCTTGTGGGTTAATTCTCAATCGTCGATCTGTTTCCATATATGAAACAGATTTTAGTCGTTGATTTCTGTCACGATCCTTCTTCGATGTTTGATATTCTCTGATATTTATCTTCACAGAACACCGAATTAATCACTGAAAGGATCAATTACTCTGTAATTCAAAAGCTAAGAATTTATACACATAAATATATATGGAGTGAATGCGGATGAATTCATAGATCTACAAATTTATATAAAACCGTGAATCCATCAAACACACACGAAAGGTAATCCTCTGTTCTTTATTCAATTTGATCGAAATTATAAATACAGAGAATTCACTTATCCACTCCTTTTTTGCACACTCTTTTCTTCTTCCCTTTCACTCTCATACACTCATTCACTCCTCTCTATCTCTATCTATTACACTCAAATCAATTTATAACACTTAGAAAACTTGTCAGATCCGACTAAGCTAGACATGAGGACCTAATAAAATAAAATCCTATTGATGAAGATCAGTCCTTGAGAAATCTACGTAGGGATCAAGGAGAACAAAGGAAAAATTGCCACTTATTAAAAATTAAAACTAATTCTATCTATTTATCATCGAATCCTATCCATCTAGAACTTGATTACAAGGCAAGCTGACTCATCAGTCAATGAACTTTGAGTTGGACGCTAAGCTTATTCATCAGCCAATGAAATTTGAGTTGGATGCTCCTGCATCATACTCTTGGGGAAGAAAATATTTTTCCATTAAGTCTTTAGGCAGGATATTGTACTTGGAAATGTGCATCTTCAGTAGGTTGATTTCTCCATTTTATCGGGTATTGAAAGAAGGTTTTGTTCCTGATATTCCTAAAGATTATTTTGTCAAGGATGGCTTCAATATAAGGTTGTACTTTTTGTGGAATTTGTCCTTGCCAATCTATAGCCAGATCATCTCTATCTGAAGTCACACCATCTAGTGTTTGGATACCTGCATCTCTAAAAGGATATAAATCTGAAACATTAAAAATTGGTGAAATATGAAGGTCAGAAGGAAGTTCAATTTTATTTGTAGAAAACTTCCTTAGAACTTTACAAGGTCCAATCTTTTTAAGCTTCAACTTATTATAAGTTCCTTTAGGGAACCTTTCCATTTTAAGATAGGCCATTACTAAATCTCCAATCTGAAAATTCACTTCTCTCCTCTCTAGGTCTGTTCTCTGTTTATACTTCTCTACACTTTCCTGTAATATCTTCTTGATGGTTTCTTGTAGCCCATGCATACTAACTGCAAAGTCTTCACCCTCTACACTTCTCTTTTCCTATTTTCCCAAATCTCTAAGTTCATATACACCTCTTGGATGCATCCCATAGACAATTTGAAAAGGACTCATACCTATACTTCTATTGAGTGAATCATTGTATGTGAACTCAGCCTGAGCTAAAGCCAAGTCACACTGTTTTGGATGTTCATAGACCAAACTTCTCAGTATATTTCCCAAACTTCTATTTACCACTTCAGTCTGTCCATTAGTTTGAGGTTGATAAGCAGAACTAAAACTGATATTAGTCCCCAATTTCTTCCATAGAGTTCTCCAAAAATGAGCAACAAATTTTGTATCTCTGTCACACACAATACTCAAAGGAAAACCACGCAACTTTACAATTTCTAAAAATAATAGATTAGCAATGTTTGTTGCATCATTAGTCTTTTTGCATGCAATGACATGAGCCATTTTAGAAAATCTATCCACTACAACATAAATTGAATCATGACCTCTCTGAGTTCTAAGTAAACCTAAAACAAAATCCATGCTTATTGAATCCCAAGGCCTAGCTGGAATAGGTAATGGTTAATACAATCCTGTGTTCTAACTTCTCCCTTTTGCATGTTGAGAGACTCTACATATTTCAGCAAATTTCTTCACATCATGCTGCATCTTTGGCCAAAAATAAAAATTACTCACCAGAGAAAAAGTCTTTTCTTGCCCAAAATGTCCTGAGAGACCCCCACTATGTTTTTCTTGAATTAAATTTTCCCTCATTGAACATATTGGGTTACACAACTTACTGTATTTGAACAACAATCCTTCCTGTAGCATATAATCTAACCACTGGCTTCTGTTATGGCTAACTAGATTTTCACAGGCAGCATAAATATCCTTGAAATATGTATCCTCTTTATACATAGTAATCAAATTTTCAAATCCCAAAGTATTGACCTTAACTTCCTACATTACCAAACTTATCCTGCTCAAAGCATCAACAACTTTATTAGACTTACCACTTGTATGTCTGATAACGAAGATAAAGTTCTGAAAAAAGTCCACCCATTTAGCATGCCTCTGATTTAATTTAGGTTGCTTTTTGATGAACTACAAAGCATCATTGTCAGAATACAAAACAAATTCCCTAGACATTAAATAATGTCTCCACTTTTTAAGAGCTTGCACAACAGCAAATAATTATTTATCATACGAAGAGTACTTTTGTTTAGATTCATTCAACTTTTCACTGAAATATGCTATTGGCCTCTGCTCTTGACTTAAAACTGCTCCCTCTGTTATTCCACTGGCATCTGTCTCCACTTGAAACACTTTATCAAAACTGGGAAAAGCCAAAATCGCCTTCTTGGTTATTTTCTTCTTCAACAATTTAAAATTTCTATCAGCTGCTTCATTAGGTAAACTTGCATTAGGTATTAATTCAATGTGATGACTAATACTTCTTACAAGACTTAATTCATTAGGCAATTCATCCACAATAATGTCAACATACTCATCAAGCAAAGTTTTAACTTCATCTGGAAAATCATCCAAATTTGTAAAATTTAAAATTACCTTTGGCTTACCAATAAGAGAAAAATGTAGATCCTTTTCTTTCTGAACTTCTTGTAACATTTCTTTTCTAGACATCAGCAGAACGCTTGATCCTGAACTTCCCTGAACTGCTTCATCTTCCAAGGGTGACAAGGTATGTCTCTTCCCATCTTTCTCTAGAGAATAAGTATTCTTCCTCCCATCATGAACAAAATTCCTGTCATACTGTCATGGCATCCCTAAGAGTATATGGCACACATCCATAGGAATTATGTCACATAATAATTCGTCCTTGTAAGTACCAATCTGAAACTCCACATTACAATGCTCATTCACCAAGAGTTGATGTCCTTTCTGTAACTAGGACACTTTGTAAGGAGTGGGATGCTTCATCCTCTTCAATCTCAGCTTCTCTACCATCTCTATAAAAACCAAATTATCAGTACTACCACTATCATTAACCATTTTACAACACTTACCTTGTGACTTACACCTTGTTCTGAATAGACTTTCCTTTGAGCTGGTTCATGTACCTCTTTCTCTGTCTTAACCAAGAATCTCTTCAACATAAGAGCCTCTCCATCCTCTGGAGGATTATTCACCTCAATTTATTCTTTTAATTCTTCTTGAACGTATGCAACATTCACATTTATTTGACATGTAGATTTATTTTTTGGACAATCCCAAGACATATGTCCAATCTCTCCACAAGTATAACATCTTACTTCTCTATTTCTACCGCTTCCTCTACCTCCTCTGAATCCTCCTCTCTGGAATGATTGACTACTATTGCTAGAACTTCTAACTTCATCTTTAGAAGTTCTACCTCCTCTGTTTGGAACACCCCTGCCTCTTACCATGTTCTTTCCTCTATTCCTCCGGGTTTTTTTTCTTAGCAATTTCTCTTCTATATTTAAAGATACCGGATATGCATATTCTACAGTTTTCAAATTTAATAGACTGATTTCATCCTATATATCATATGTCAACCCATTGATATACCTAGATACTCTTTCTAGACCTCCCTCTGTGTGTCTAGATCTAATATTCAGTCTAAAAAACTCTTCTGTATATTCCTTTACTATCATAGCCTTTTGTCTAAGGTTATGTAATTGTCTAAGAAGATTTAACTAATATTCCTTAGGCATAAATTGACTTTTAATCTTATGCATCATCTTAACCCAAGATTTTATTTTTTTCTTACCTCTTCTTTCTCGATGGATCTAGAGCTCATCCCACTAGATAGCTGCATGTCCCTTCAATCTGATAGCTACATATCTTAATTTCTTCTTGTCTTCTATCTCTTCAAAATCAAAGTATTTACTCAGAGCATTAATCCAATCCATAAGTTCTTCAACATTTTAATTACCTGAATACATAGGTACTTCTATTCTTGTTCTACCACTGGTTTTCATCGACATCTTCAAGATTTTCATTACTTCTTCAGGATCTTCTTCTTCTTCCTCAAAGGACTCGAATTCAACTTCTTCATCACTGTCATCTGAATTGTTTGAATGATTCTTTCTTTCCATAGCTTCTAACCTTTCTTCCATTCTTCTCATGTTTCTTTCCATTATGTTTCTATAGGTTGTCTTCCTCGACCACGTCCTACAGGAAATCCATGTGCGCATCCCCTTCTTAGCGACATATTTCTTCACAGACTCAATCTGATCAACTAAGCTACTATGCAAAATCTTTGCTCTGCTCTGATACCAAAATTGATAGCCACAAGGACTAACGTGATACAAGAATTCGATTTACAGGTTGAATTCCTGATCAAAATATTATTTCCAACCTTTAACTTGGGTTCTCCAAAATTCATCTTTCCATAAGATGTTTTCCGCAACTCCTTTTCCGCAACACACGTTTCTGCAACACCTTTTCTGCAATACCTTTTTCCGCAATACCTTTTTCTGCAACTTGCAGGTTGCAAGATGTGGGATTACAACTTTTAATATTGAGTTGTTGCAACTAATTGTGGCCGCAACAGTCCGTTCTGCATGCGGGTTACGGGTTGCGGGACTTGACTTATCGAAACTGGGTTCCCGCAATTTTGATGTTTCCACAATTTTGAATTCTTCCGCACCGTTGATTCTTACGTGTTAATTCTCAGTCGTCGATCTGTTTCCAGATGCGAAACAAATTTTAGCTATTGATTTCTGCCACGATCCTTCTTCGTCATTCGATATTCTCTTAGATCTATATTCACAAAATGCCGAATTGATCACTGAAAGGATAAATTACTCTGCAATTCAAAAGCTAAGGATTTATACACATAATTCTATATGGAGTGAACATGAATGAATTCATAGATCTACAAATTTATATAAAACCAAGAATCCATCATGCACACATGGAAGGTAATCCTCTGTTCTTTATTCAATTTGATCAGAATTCTAAATACAGAGAATTCACTTATCCAGTCCTTATGTGCACACTCTTTTTTTCTGCCCTTTCACTCTCATACACTCATCCACTCCTCTCTATCTCTATCTATTACACTCAAATCAATTTATAACACTCAGAAAACTTGTCATATCCATCTAAGATCAACCTGAGGACCTAATAAAAGAAAACCCTATCGAAGAAGATCAATCCTTGAGAAATCCACACAGTGATCAAGGAGAACAAATGAAAAATTGCCACTTATTACAAATTAAAACTAATTCTATCTACTTATCATCGAATCATATCCATCTAGAAATTTATTACAAGGCAAGTTGATTCATCATTCAATGAACTTCGAGCTGGATGCTAAGTTGATTCATCAGTCAACAAACTTTGAGCTGGATGCTCCTGCATCATAAAATCTCGAAGTGCAAGTATTGGATAGCTACTCATTACCACTTGAATGCTTGTTTATATTCCTCTAACCAACTAAAGTATCCTTTCTTGGTGAAATCAATATATGGTGCTAACAACTTTGAGAAGCCTTTGACAAACTTCCTGTAATAGGTGCATAAGCCAGTGAATCCTCTCAATTAAATAATGTTATTTGGGCTTGGCCAATCTATAATGGATTGACTATTCTCCATGTGTACCTTTAACCCCTCTTTCCCAATCACATGACCAATGTATAAGATATCAATCATTCCAAATTCATATTTGGACAAATTAGTATACAAATATTGATCTATCAGTATGGTTAGAACAGTGTCTAAATGATGAAAATGTTCTTCCCAAGTCCTATTGTAAATCATAATGTCATTAATAAATACAAGAACATACTTACATAAATTCTTACCAAAGTATTTGTTCATGCTGGACTAGAAGGTGGATGTTGAATTAGTCAAGGAAAGGGGCATGGATAAAAACTCAAAGTGTTCATAGTGACACCTAAAAGTTGTCTTTTTGAATGTCCTCCTCCCTCGTCATGATTTGGTGATATCCAGAGCGAAGGTCAATATTAGAGAAGTACTTCGCTTTCATGAATCTCATCCATAAATTCATCAATCCTTGTAATAGGATATCTGGTCTTGATGGTATTATTGTTGAGGGCCCTGTAGTAAATGCATAACTGCATAGTTCCATCCTTCTTCTTGACTAGGATCACAGAGGATGCAAATGGACTTGAACTTGGTCTAATTATACCCAAGTCAAGTAGATCATTGATGGTTCTCTCTATATTATCCTTGAACCTTTTAGTATGCTTGTAATGATGGAATTTTATGGATGGTATTCCCATCTCCAACTCAATATGGTGCTCAACACCTCAATCTAGTGACCTGCGATGTGGGAGGTCTCCAAAGACCTTCTCATGCTTTTGTAGCAACCTCTTGATGTATTCTAGATACTAAACTATGTCAATGGTGGTGCCTTGAGTGGTGATGAGACACTCAGCAGCCCACTCAATATCATTATGCCTCAAGATGGATCTTATGCTATGTGAATAAATCACTTGGTTAGGATAAGTGTTAATGCCTCTCAAACTATTTGCTTCCCATTAGGATCCTTGAATCTTATTTATGGAACCTTGTAATGTGTGTAATGATATCCAATGGAGTAAAATCATTGCACTCCCAACACAAAGTTGGTATCAAACACATAAGAAACATAGAAACTATCTATCACGGTATAATCTCCTATGGTTACTCGCACATTTGGAATCCATATAGTACAATCCATGGAGTTATTACCTGGTATGATGACTATGAAACCTTCAAATTTTTCTTTGGGAAACTTCCTTGTTTCCACCAATGCTGCATCAATGAAGTTATGAGTCAAACCTCCATCAACCAAAACTATCACTCCTTCTCCCTATACTGCTCCTTTCAATATGAGATTATGGAAGCAAGGTGCTCTTTTTAAGACTACAGTCTTGCCACTCTCTAGTGTTGGTGGCTCTTCATATGTCGTCTCATAGGTTTCCTATGCATAAATTGGTTCTTCCTCATCTTCCTCCTTAGATTAAATCTCTAAGAATACTTCAATATAATGTGCATTTCCTTTAGTACATGTGTGTCCTGGAACCCATGGTTTTGGCAAGTGAAACATAGCTTTCTTCTCCTCAATTCATCTCGGTATTTAAAAATGTTCTCTTTCTTGAAAGTACTAGTCCAATTATTTAGGGGAGGATTTTCATTCTTGAACTGGGTAGGAACAATAGTCTTAGGGGAGAACCTTGTTCTTGGTATGGAATCTTGTATATCTCTTGTTCTACTCATTTCATCCTCCAAGGTGGATGGTTTGTAGGCCTTCACCAACCCCTTCAATGGATTTGTTAAATATTTTATGAATAAAAGGATGAAGTGAGCTTCAGATATGTCAATGACCATCACAACTAGATTTTAGAACTCAAAAATAAATTCCTCAAGAGTTCTATTCTATCTTACATGCACTATCTCTCTAAAATATATCTCATGGTCTTTACAATCCAATCTATCTGCTAATATCCTAGTGAACTCCTCATATGTTGTCACTTGGTCGTGACCCATGTTGATGTATTTGTAACTTCAGAATGTATTCACTTGTATATCTTATGTATTGTATTTCATTGTACCCCTATGTTCCTATCGAGAGAATCATTAATGTAATCAAGTCATGTAAAGTCATAGAGGTTAACCCTCTTTTGTTGATTAGGGGACAAAGTCCCCACAGTTGAGGGGCACTAGGGTTATTAGACTCTCCTAATGAAGTTGGACCTAATAAGTAATTTTCAAGTCAAAAACTAGTATAAATTGAGAGTGACCCTCTCTATTTGTAACACACACTCACTCAACTTTAGCACATGAGTGAGAGAAGAGAAGCTCACTCAAGTGAGAGAGAGAACAGCTGTTGGAGATCATCTTTCTGTCTTTGGGTTTTACTTTTTCCATTGGTGCTCATTCTATCTCTAAGGAAGTTGCGGGGTTTTCTCATTTATGGTTTCCCCAAGGAAGACTCTTTATGTCTCTTGTCTCTTGTGATTATTGTTGTGCATGTTATTCTCTCAAATAAGATCCTAGATCATATTGCTTAAATGATAAAAATCTAACATGGTATTAGAGCTAATCTGAGAAAAAGACACTATGCAGCTGCAAAAGCTAGGGCTTCTTAATTTTTGGGTATCTCTCCACATATCATCAGCAAAAGGAGGCTAGGTTGACTCTCCATTGAAGGGCACGTCTTTCTATCAAAGTAGAATTTGATTCTAAGCATTTTCAATTTTTGACCTATCACTACTGTGGGAAATTAGGGATTTTCACAAAAGATGAATTTTTGAATGAGCCCAGCATAGGATTGATCTCCTCCTCAAAATCAAAATCTAGAGACCAAGATCGAAATTTTTGGTTGGGTAAAACTCTAGGAAAGTCAAACCCTAATTTGACCCCGGACCAGTAAACCCTAAAAGACTAAAACTAGTCATTTTGGTGCATTCTCTATATCTCTAGTTTGGAGAAGTATTGGGAGCCAACACGTTTACAGGCCGAAGATAAATTGCTGATGTACCCTGTGTAAAATTTTAAAGACATATGTCCAATCTCTCCACATATCTCCTGATGTACCCTGTGCAAAATTTTAAAGACATATGTAAAATGGTGTTGGAAAGAGGACAATCCCAAGACATATGTCCAATCTCTCCACAAGTATAACATCTTACTTCTCTATTTCTACCTCTTCCTCTACCTCCTCTGAATCCTCCTCTCTGGAATGATTGACTGCTATTGCTAGAACTTCCAGCTTCATCCTTATAAGTTCTACTTCCTCTATTTGGAACACCCCTGCCTCTTACCATGTTCTTTCCTCTATTCCTCTGGTTTTGTTTTCTTAGAAATTTCTCTTCTATATTTAAAGATACATGATATGCATATTCTATAGTTTTCAAATTTAATAGACTGAGTTCATCCTGTATATCATATCTCAACCCATTAATATACCTAGCTACTCTTTCTATACCTCCCTCTGTGTGTCCAGATCTAATATTCAGTCTAAAAAACTCTTCTGTATATTTGTTTAGTATCATAGCCTTTTGTCTAAGGTTCTATAATTGTCTAAGAAGATTTAACTGATAGTCCTTAGGCATAAATTGACTTTTAATCTTATTCATCCTCTTAACCCAAGAGTTAATTTTTTTCTTACCTCTTCTTTCTCGATGGATCTGGAGCTCATCCCACTAGATAGATGCATGTCCCTTCAATCTGATAGCTACATATCTTAATTTTTTCTTGTCTTATATCTCTTCAAAATCAAAGTATTTACTCAGAGCATTAATCCAATCCATAAGTTCTTCAACATTTAAGTTACCTGAATACATAGGTACTTCTATTCTTGTTCTACCACTGGTTTTCATCAACATCTTCAAGATTTTGACTTCTTCGGGATCTTCTTCTTCTTCCTCAAAGGACTCATATTCAGCTTCTTCATCACTGTCATCTGAATTGTTTGAATGGTTCTTTCTTTCCATAGCTTCTAACCTTTCTTCCATTCTTCTCATGTTTCTTTCCATTCTGTTTCTACAGGTTGTCTTCCTCGACCATGTCCTACAAGAAATCCATGTGTGCATCCCCTTCTTAGCGACATATTTCTTCAGAGACTCAATCTAATCAACTGAGCTACTACACAGAATCTTTTCTCTGCTCTGATACCAAAATTGATGGCCACAAGGGCCAACTTGATCCAAGACTTCAATTTACAGGTTGAATTCCTAATCAAATTCTTCTTTCCAACCTTTAACTTGGGCTCTCCACAATTCGTCTTTCCACGATATGTTTCCCGCAACTCCCTTTTCACAACACACTTTTCTGCAACACCTTTTCTGCAATACCTTTTTCCACAATACCTTTTTCTGCAACTTGCAGGTTGCGGGATTAAAACTTTTAATATTGAGTTTTCGCAACTAATTGCGGCCGCAACAGTTCATTCCACATGCGGGTTGCGGGTTGCGGAACTTGACTTATCAAAACTGGGTTCCCGCAATTTAGATGTTTCCACAATTTTGAATTCTTCTGCACTGTTGATTCTTGTGGGTTAATTCTCAGTCGTCGATCTGTTTCCAGATGTGAAACAGATTTTAGTGATCGATTTCTGTCACGATCCTTCTTCATCGTTCGATCTTCTCTTAGATATATATTCACAGAACTCCAAATCGATCACTGAAAGGATCAATTACTCTGCAATTCAAAAGCTAAGAATTTATACACATAATTCTATATGCAGTGAACGTGGATGAATTCATAGATCTACAAATTTATATAAAACTGGGAATCCATCATACAACCACGGAAGGTAATCCACTATTCTGTATTCAATTTGATCAGAATTATAAATACAGAGAATTCACTTATCCAATCCTTATGTGCACACTCTTTTCTTCTGCCCTTTCACTCTCATCAACTCATTCACTTCTCTCTATCTCTATCTATTACACTCAAATCAATTTATAACACTCAGAAAACCTGTCATATCCAACTAAGCTCGACTTGAGGACCTAATAAAAGAAAACCCTATTGACGAATATCAATCCTTGAGAAATCCACGTAGGGATCAAGGAGAACAAATGAAAAATTTCCACTTATTACAAATTAAAACTAATTCTATCTACTTATCATCGAATCATATCCATCTAGAACTTTATTACAAGGCAAGCTGACTCATCATTCTATGAAATTCTAGCTAGACACTAAGTTGATTCATCAGTCAACGAACTTTGAGCTGGATGCTCCTACATTATAAAATCTCGGAGTGCAAGTATTGGATAGCTACTCGTTACCTCTTTCATTCACTTGAATGCTTGTTTAGCATCCTCTGACCAACTAAAGTATCCCTTCTTGGTGAAATAAATATATGGTGCTGACAACTTTGAGAAGCCTTTGACAAACTTCCTGTAATAGGTGCATAAGCCAGTGAATCCTCTCAATTAAATAATGTTATTTGGGCTTGGCCAATCTAGAATGGATTGACTATTCTCCATGTTTACCTTTAACCCATCTTTCCCAATCACATGACCAATATATAAGATATCAATCATTAAAAATTCACATTTGGACAAATTAGTATACAAAGATTGATCTGCTAGTATGGTTAGAACAGTGTCTAAATGATGAAAATGTTCTTCCCAAGTCCTATTGTAAATCATAATGTCATTAATAAGTATAAGAACATACTTACGTAAATTCTTACCAAATTATTTGTTCATGCTGGACTAGAAGGTGGATGTTGAATTAGTTAAGGAAAGGGGCATGGATAAAAACTCAAAGTGTTCATAGTGACACCTAAAAGTTGTCTTTCGAATGTCCTCCTCCCTCATCATGATTTGGTTATATCTAGAGCGAAGGTCAATATTAGAGAAGTACTTCGCTTTCATGAATCTCATCCATAAATTCATCAATCCTTGTAACATGATATCTGGTCTTGATGGTATTCTTGTTGAAGACCCTGTAGTAAATGCACATCTGCATAGTTCCATCCTTCTTCTTGACTAGGATCACAGAAGATGCAAATGGACTTGAACTTGGTCTAATTATACCCAAGTCAAGTAGATCATTGATGGTTCTCTTTATATCATCCTTTAACCTTTTAGTATGCCTGTAATGATGGAATTTTATGGATGGTGTTCCCATCTCCAACTCAATATGGTGCTCAAGACCTCAATCTAGTGACCTTCCATGTTGGAGGTCTCTAAAGACCTTCTCATGCTTTTGTAGCAACCTCTTGATGTATTCTAGATACTAAACTATGTCAATGGTGATGCCTTGAGTGGTGATGAGACACTCAGTGACCCACTCAATATCATTATTCCTCAAGATGGATCTTATGCTATGTGAATACATCACTTGGTTAGGATAAGTATTGATGCCTCTCAAACTATCTTCTTCCCATTAAGATCCTTGAACGTTATTTATGGAACCTTGTAATGTGTGTAATGATATCCAATGGAGTACAATCATTGCACTCCCAACACAAAGTTGGTATCGGACACATAAAAAACATATAAACTATCTATCATGGTATACTCTCCTATGGTTACTCGCAGATTTGGAATCCATATAGTACAATCCATGGAGTTATTACCTGGTATGATGACTATGAAACCTTCAATTTTTTCTGTAGGAAACTTCCTTGTTTCCTCCAATGCTGCATCAATGAATTTATGATTCAAACCTCCATCAACCAAAACTATCACTCCTTCTCCCTATACTGCTCCTTTGAATATGATATTATGGAAGCGAGGTACTCTTCTTAAGACTGCAATCTTGCCACTCTCTAGTGGTGGTGGCTCTTCATATGTCATCTCATAGGTTCCCTATGCATAAATTGGTTCTTCCTCATCTTCCTCCTTAGCTTAAATCTCTAAGAAGACTTCAATATAATGTGCATTTCCTTTAGTACATGTGTGTCCTAGAACCCATGGTTTTTGGAAAGTGAAACATAGCTTTCTTCTCCTGAATTCATCTCGGTCTTTAAAAATGTTCTCTTTCTTGAAAGTACTAGTCCAATTATTTAGAGGAGGATTTTGATTCTTGAACTGGGTAAGAACAATAGTCTTAGGGGAGAATCTTGTTCTTGGTATGGAATCTTGTATATCTCTTGTTCTTCTCATTGCATCCTGCAAGGTGGATGGTCTGTAGGCCTTCACCAACCCCTTCAATGGATTTGTTAAATATTTTATGAATAAAAGGATGAAGTGAGCTTCAGATATGTCAGTGACAATCACAACTAGATTTTGAAACTCAAAAATAAATGCCTCAATAGTTCCATTCTATCTTACATGCACTATCTCTCTAAAATATATCTCATGGTCTTTACAATCCAATCTATTTGCTAATATCCTAGTGAACTCCTCATATGTTGTCACTTGGTCGTGACCCATGTTGATGTATTTGTAACTTCATAATGTATTCACTTCTATATCTTATGTATTGTATTTCATTGTACCCCGATGTTCCTATCGGGAGAATCATCAATGTAATCAAGTCATGTAAAGTCATAGAGGTTAACCCTCCTTTGTTGATCAGGGGGAAAATTCCCCACAGTTGAGGGGCACTAGGGTTATTAGACTCTCCTAGTGAAGTTGACCCTGGTAAGTAATTGTCAAGTTGGAAACTAGTATAAATAGAGAGTGAGCCTCTCTATTTGTAACACACACTCACTCAACTGTAGCACATGAGTGAGAGAAGAGAAGCTCGCACAAGTGAGAAAGAGAATAGCTGTCAGAGATCATCTTTATTTCTTTTGGTTTTACTTTTGACATTGGTGCTCATTCTATCTCTGAGGAAGTTGCAGGGTTTTCTTCTTTATGGTTTCCCTTAGGAAAACTCTTTGTGTCTCTTGTCTCTTGTGATTATTGTTGTGCATGTTATTCTCTCAGATAAGATCCTAGATCACATTGATTAAATGATAAAAATCTAACATGGTATCAGAGCTAGTTTGAGAAAAAGACATTGTGCAGTTGCAGAAGCTAGGGCTTCATAATTTTTGGGTCTCTCTCCATAGATCATCAGCAAAAGGAGGCTAGGTTGACTCTCCATTGAAGGGCACATCTTTCTGTCGAAGTAGAATCTAATTCTGAGCATTTTCAATTTTTGACCTATCACTACTGCGGGAAATTAAGGATTTTCAAAAAAGATGAATTTTTGAATGAGCCCAACATAGGATTTATCTCCTCCTCAAAATAGAAATTTAGAGACCAAGATCAAAAATTTTGGTTGGGTAAAACTCTGGGAAAGTCAAACCCTAATTTGGCTCCAGACCACTAAACCCTAAAAGACTAAAACTAGTCATTTTGGTGCATTCTCTATATCTCGAGTTTGGAGAAGTATTGGGAGCCAAAACATTTACAGGCTGAATATAAATTCCTGATGTACCATGTGTAAAATTTTAAACCTCTGATTCGCTATATTCTGGGAGATATGATTACTCCAAATCAAGGTTCCAGCCTCTCCCAAGATTCATCCTAAACAGGACACCTAAGGAGAATTGCTTTATCTCGGGATACAAAGGTCCAAATGAAATTTTGCAAGTTGTTCCAAATAGGTCACGGAATTTAATTTCTGTGGTAAAATTTTCAGACCTTGAAGGTGAAACAATGACACGTGGCATCCTATACAAGTTCTCTATTTTGAACAGTCCTGAAACAAGTCACCTTCGGAAAAATCTCATAAGTCCCAATTGGTGAAACAAATTCTACTCAAACCTATGGTGTTGGAAATATGACTGATGAGATTATCTCAGTACAAAATTTCAAACAAATAGGAGACATAATTTTAGAGATACCACAGAAACAATATCAGACATTTCTGCAAAAGAAATTGGAAAACTAGGGCTTCCTGTTCTAGGAGTTTCCCTCCATTGTTTTCAAATAAGGAGTACATTGGAAAGCTCACCTTGAAGAGGCCCATAAGATCTGAAAGATTCCAAGTTTTGAAAATTAGGGTTTCTCTGACAAACCCTAGATCAGCCAGATCTGAAACCAGGACGAACACCTCAAATCGGTAAGATCTAATCTTTTGCTATTTACATTTGAGGTTCTCATTTCAAAATGACCTATCACACCAGCTTGATGACAATCTTGGTGAAGATGAAAAATTTCGAGCATGGAAGTATAGGATTTCACTGGTTCTTGAATAAAATGAATTGGACACCTACATAAGTGCAGAGGTTCCAGTTCCAGAGGGAGATGAGGCTAAGGCCTTACACAAGAAGAACTTGGTCAAGGCCAAGAGGATTATTGCTAATTCTATCAAGGATCACCTTATACCACAGTTGTCTTCCCTAAAGACACCTAAAGAGATGTTTGATTCCTTTACCAAGCTATTTGAAGGGAAGAACATAAATTGGAACATGACTTTGAGAAACCAGTTAAAGAATGTAAATATCCAGAATGCAGAGACCATACAGTCATAATTTACAAGGGTCTCTCAAATCAAAGAATAACTTGAAGGAGTGGATAGAAATTGTGATAACCATCTTGAATGGCCTCCTAAGATCATGGGATTCATTCATTCCAAGAATGTGTACCAGAAGGAAGTGACTACCTTTAGAAGACTCTAGAAACAGTGCACACAAGAAGAAGCTCGACTCATAATAAGAGAAGAGAATATGGGAGCAAATGAAGATCAAGCGCTCACGATTCAAAGAAGATCCATCAAGCGATGAGGAATATGAAGAACTCAATTCTTGAAGAACCTCTTATCCATTTATCAATTGGATAAGAAATGATGATGTTATGAATGAAGAAGATGATGAAGCTAAAATAAGGAGTCTACCCACGAAACAAATAAAGATAAGTGTTCAACTGTCATTTCATGATATTGTTTGGTTATGCATTTGTTCATATCTAGTTGATGTGTTATGCATGACATATTGGATTAGTGCACAATTTCAATGATGTCATGGTAGATATGGAAGGAATCTAGAAAGTTTATGTGAGATATGGATGAATGTTTTATTGGCTAAAATAGTTGCATGATTATATATTTATGCATAAGAATTTTCCATTATAAATATGCATTACGAAATGTTTCTAACCATACAATTGATGCATTTGACTTGTACGAAATATCGCGTACAATCACCTACAAGAAAAGAAGGATGAGACTTGTTCCAAAGAACAAGTGACGACAATTCAAGATTCACTCTAATAATCCAAAATGAAGAATGATGACTAGAATGCGATGTCAAAGACCTGAAGGGAAGTCTATAGTATATTCCATATGGATCTGCAAGTTCCATCATGCAGTAGATGGAAACATCGTGGGATACAAGGCAAGATTTGTAGCACGAGGCTTCTCATAGAAAGAAGGCATAGACTATGAAGAGACATTTGCAGCCACTGGAAGTCGAGACACATGACAGTCATAATCATGTGTGCAAATTAAAGAAGGCCTTGTACGAGCTCAGAAGACACCCATGAGATAACACATACATGAGGAGCTTGGAGATCACCTAGACTAATAAAGATCTTAACCTTTGCTACAAGGTTGAAGATGAAATCCTATAGAGGATGACAAGCTCATAGATGGGTGCGAGAAGAAATTTTGAAAAGGTTCAAGATAGAGGGTGTTGGTATCCAGTGACCCTAGATGGATACATAGAATATTAGTAGCAGAGGAAGCTACTTGTCACTCTAGTATAGAATGTTTCAATACATAGAGTACGAAAGGAAAAGGGAGAATGATTCTCCACTTCAGAGGGAGTGATTGCAGAAGATATTGAGGTTCAACATGGTACAACAGGATGGACAACTTATTGATGGCTCTAGGATTTACTGAGAGTAAATAGGATTCCAACCTTTACTTCAAGGTTGAAGGTGGAAGACCAGTGATGCTCCTGTTATATGACCTATTCCTGACGGGAAAAAGTAACTCATTAGAGATGCAAGAAGGAGACTTGATGTCGAGTTCAAGATAAAGGACTTGGGTATGATGCACTACTTTCTAGGCATGGAGGTGTGGAAGAGTGTGGATGGAATATTCCTTGGACAAGGGGAGTATGTAGTAGAGATCCTAAAAAGGTTTGGGATAATAGACTGCAAGGCCATGGCCACATCTATGGCATCGAACCTGAATCTATTGAGTGATGCTTCATCAGAGATGGTTGATGCCACAATGTATCATCAGATGATTTGTTCCTTCATGTACCTGACGAATATGAGACCAAATATTTGCTTTGTTGTGAACACATTGAGCCAGTTCCTGGCTGATTGCTGCAAAGCATATTCTGAGGTCCATGAAG
Source organism: Pseudotsuga menziesii (assembly GCA_001517045.1). Lineage (NCBI taxonomy): Eukaryota > Viridiplantae > Streptophyta > Pinopsida > Pinales > Pinaceae > Pseudotsuga > Pseudotsuga menziesii. The sequence continues at coordinate 87,743 of LPNX011019330.1, read as the reverse complement.
GGTACAATTGATTATGGGCTCAAGTATGAAGTGAATCAGAAGATTAACCTGGAGGGTTATGTGGATTCGTATTGGGCAGGTAGTGCCATTGATAGGAGGAGAAATTTAGGGTGCTACTTCAGTATGGGATAAGGTGTGATCTCTTGGTTTAGAAGGAAGTAGTCCTGCGTGGCGCTGAGTACAGCCAAGGAAAAAAATGTTGCCACTTTCTTCGCTACTTGAGAGAGAGGAGTAGTTAAGCTCCAATTTGTGATCCAGATCAAGATCTCTTGAAAGAGGGAGCTCTAGCATAATCGGTGAGACAGGTTGTCTGATCATAAAATCCTAGCAAAGCTCATAGGTTTCTCAGACATAAACGGTCTTGTAGGTTGTCCTCAGATGTAATCAGTTTTGGCAAAGCTCGCAGGTTATCCTTGGACGTAATCATCCCTAATGAAATTCTATGTTAGAAATGGCCAGAGTGAAGTTTGATTACTTCAGGGAGAATCTTGGTGTTCTCCATGTTGAGGTTCCCTACAAGGGGAAGTGATGAATCTATGATCCCTTCCAACATGGTGGCGGGCTAGGCCTCCCATGGTCGGATGTAAGTGTTGAGACCTTTCTGACATGGTGGTAGAATTGGTTCCTCCCATGGTCATAAGTAAGTGTTGTGCCTTTATGACATGGTGGTAGAATTGGTTCCTCCCATCATCAGATGTAAGTGTTGTGCCTTTCTAACCTGGTGGTAGGATTGGTTCCTCCCATGGTCAGATGTAAGTGCTGTGCCTTTCTGACATGGTGGTAGGATTGGTTCCTCCCGTGGTTAGATGTAAGTGCTGAGCCTTTCCTTGGATGGTAGTAGGTGTGTCCTACCATGTCAACAGATGTAAGTGTAGATCCCTTCCCCGGATGGTAGTAGGTGTGTCCTACCATGCTGGTGAATGTAAGTACAGATCCTTTCCCTGGATGGTAGTAGGTGTGCCCTACCATGCCAATGGATGTAAGTGCAGAGTCTTTTCCCAGACTGTAGTAGGTGTGTCCTACCATGTCAACACATGTAAGTGTAGAGCCTTTCCCCTAATGGTAGTAGGTGTGTCCTACCATGCTCGTGGATGTAAGTGCAGAGCCTTTCCCTAGATGGTAGTAGGTGTGTCATACCATGCCAATGGATGTGAGTGTTGGGGCCTTTCCTTGGATGGTAGTAGGTGTGTCCTACCATGCCAGTGGATGTAAGTGTTGGATCCTTTCCCAGATAGTAGTAGGTGTGTCCTATCATGCTGGTGTATGTAAGTGCTGGAGCCTTTCCCGGATGGTAGTAGGTGTGTCCTACCATGCCAATGGATATAAGTGCTGGAGCCTTTCTCGAACGGTAGTAGGTGTGTCCTACCATGCCGATGATATAAGAGCTAAATAAAAATACCTACATGGAGGCTAGACCTACAACTAGCATGAAAAAGGGTTGGATCTATAGAACTTCCTATGACGAGTAGAATTGAGAGATAGCACCATTTGCTCGAGATGGCGGGAGAAGTTATGATCCATCTTTGATGATGATCTAGTCTAATGATGATCCAGCTTTGATGATGATCAAGTGATGATGATGATCCAGCTTTGATGATGATCCTGCGATGAAGACTTGTGCTGATGAACCGTGTCAAGAGAATACCTTCCTAGTTAACAGGGAGTGTTGATGTATTTGTAACTTCGGAATGTATTCACTTGCATATCTTATGTATTGTATTTCATTATACCCTGATGTTCCTATCGGGAGAATCATTAATGTAATCAAGTCATGTAAATTCATAGAGGTTAACCCTCCTTTGTTGATCAGGGGGGAAAGTCCCCACAGTTGAGGGGCCCTAGGGTTATTAGAATCTCCTAGTGAGGTCGACCATGGTAAGTAATTTTCAAGTCGAAAACTAGTATAAATAGAGATTGATCCTCTCTATTTGTAACACACACTCACTCAACTGTAGCACATGAGTGAGAAAAGAGAAGCTTGCACAAATGAGAGAGAGAACAACTGTTGGAGATCATGTTTCTGTCTTTGGGTTTTAATTTTTCTATTGGTGCTCATTATATCTCTTTGTGGGGTTTTCTCCTTTATGGTTTCCCCAAGTAAAACTCTTTGTGTCTTTTGTCTCTTGTGATTATTGTTGTGCATGTTATTCTCTCAGATAAGATCCTAGATCATATTGCTTAAATGATAAAAATCTAACAACCCACAGTCCTCATACCATAGAACAACCATTCATTCACTTCACCATCAAGATGAATGGTGGCCATTTTTTTATCATCCCTCTTTTCCATGGGTTTTAATTGAAAATATGTGCCTAATTTATGGATCCATAAACTAGCAGTGCATTTTCGTGAACCATCAAAATATAGAAGAGAGATATTACCAATGGAATTCTTCAACTCAAAATTGTTAGAATGCATCCTATTGATCCCTCTTGGATTGACTTTGTATTGGGATTCACATAATTATTTGAAAGGAAATGCTCTCCTAAAATCTTCAATCAGAGTCTGGTATTCTGCATAGCAATTTTCCCATGTAGAAATTGATTCATTGTGCAACTATGGTTCCTCTCTATGTTCTTTGGATAATTTAGGCATGATAGTTCATGTCTCAATCTTGATTTCACCATTTTACTCAAGGGATCAATTGTGTGGCCCTGTCTTTGAAAAAAGAGTATCGTCAGGGACCTTCTTTCCTTTATGCTGAGAGCTAATGATGCTCCCTTTTTCCACCTTTGTTTCCCAACTGCTTGGCCAGTAATTATCTAGTCTCTTTCCTTGAATGGATGATGTTCTAGGATATATCTTGCAATACTTTCAACATACTTTGGATAAATATTACGAAACCATCCCTTTCATCCATGCTTGATGTATCTTTTTCTCCTTGGATCTTTCCTTCAGTGGAGTTAACTTCTTCTTCTTCTACAATGAACTCTTCTAGATATTTTATCTTTGGATATGGATTTCTCTTCATAATAATCAATTATTTACATGATCATGTTCATAGGACCATGCTCTGACACCAATGTAATGTACCTAAATGGATATTCAACCACATTAACTTAGTTTTGATTAGTTTGGGGTAGGAATTTAAAAATTGAGACTTAAACACAACTAAAATTCCCCAAAATTTTCCCAAATGGATTTTAGGACCTTATACAACTTAAATAAATCCTATATATAAACCTAATCATACTCCCAACTTTGACAGTTGCACATCAAACTCTTAGAATTCGAACTACTGGATCTTCTTCATCTGGATTTTGAATGGACCTACAACTTCAAGGAATACCTGTAATAAAAATCAATGCAAAAAGTTGAATTCCATCCTCCCAATTCTCTATTTGAATGATCAACTAAGGTATTGAACCAGAAGGGGTGCATCTTCCAACTACTAACAAGGGGCATATCTCCCACATCTTAAAAACCTAAAAGCTCTTCAATTATAAAATCAGTACTAGAAAAATATGTGAATGGGTGAATTGGATAAGTTACATCTTGGATAAGATTTATGGCATGTGGACCTCTATCTCATCCAATGTTCCCTCTCTGACTGAATTGGAGACTTGCAACTTTATGTGACTTTTTCCTTGCTTGATTGCTTTTATTGCTTTAGTCCAATTTTCCTTGATTTTTTGTTGCTTTCCTGATTTTCTTTACTTTCCTACTTTTCTACCACTTCCCTTATTTTCAATGTTTTTCCTTCTTTTTAGTGGATTTATGGCTTTTCTTCCAAATTCCTTTTTGGAATAAAACTCATAGCGTCCACCTAATCTCATATGAGCCCTCCTAAGCCACCTATGATCAAGATTGTAAAAGTGCGAGGAAAGAAATTAAGGAAGCTCTTGATGAGTCTCTTAAAACTGACAAGATAAAAATATACAAATCCCTAACTAAAAGTAAAAAAATGCAATATATTCGTAAAAGACAAGAAAATCTCTTACACCTCTCTAAGGTGGCTCCTAAAAAATTTTGGAGGCAGATTCTAACTAGAAAAACTAAATATGATAATAGAATTTCTTTACACAACTGGAATTCCTATCTTAAAAAGCTTTATGAATCCCCAAATGGCATAGCTAACTTCGAAACCCTGCTCACAACGGAAGAATTTTTCTCATTAGAAGACATAGATTTTGGGGTTAAGCGTCTCACAAATGGAAAAGCTAAGGGCATTGAAGGTTACCAGGAAGAAATCTTAAAAATTGGAGTTCATGTCCTCAACCCTCACATCCACAAGCTTTTCAATCAAGCGGTCAAGCAAGGGTTCCCTAAACCTTGGACTCAAATCCTCATTATCCCTTTTTTTAAAAGTGGGGATACCAAAATCCCCTCTAATTAACGGACAATTATGATTAGCCCTCTCTTAACCAAGTTATATGGTATTATTTTGGAAAAGAAGATCAGCACTTGGCTTGAAAGAGAGGCTAAGTGGGCTAAAGGCCAAGCAATTTTTAGAAGGAAGCACTCAACAACAGACCATCTCATTACACTTAGGATAATTGTGGAGTGTCGTAATGATAAATCCAATCTCTTTTGTTGCTTTGTGGACTTTATAAAAGATTTCGATACAGTACCTAGAAATAACATTTGGGATAGATTAGAAGAGCTAAAGGTTCCTTTTGAGTTGAGAGTTGTCGCAATAAGGTTATATGAGAATGTCATTGCCAAGTTTAAGACCAACGAGGGGTGGTCGAAAGGTATTAATTGTAATGTCGGAGTTAAACAAGGTTTCCCCCTCTCCCCCACCCTTTTTGGAATTTACATAGATAAGCTAGAAGGTTGTTTAGAGGAAGAAGGTTGTGTTGGCACAATTTTAGCTGGAATAGTCATCATCCTTCTTCTCTATGTTGATGATATTATTCTTCTGGAAAGGTGTCCTTCTAATCTTGATAAGCAGCTAAGACTTCTTAAGGATTTTTTCTCTACCATGGGTATGACTGTTAACACTGACAAAACAAAAATTATGATTATCAAATCCAAGAAGGACACTTACGCTAATTTTGTGTATGACAATAGTGTTTATGCCAGAAATTGTTCCCAGACTACAAGAGAACAAGCCAACACAATCTCGATAATTTCAATAAAACAAAATAGGGTTTTTAGGGTCTTCAAGGTTTTTTGGTTGAGAAGTTTGATGACAAGAGGGAATGCATTCATAAATCCAAATAAACACTAAATCATAAGCATAGAAAGGCTGAGATGCATAACATAATAACCATAATCCAATAGAAAACAACACTGAGGTTCATCCATAGATGGCAAGCATCACAAGTATAAAAACTTCAAACCAACAATGAAATTACCAACTGAGTAACTAAAACAAGTTATAAATGAAGCCAGAGAACAAACTGAAGGGTAAATAGAGCATATATTTCATAATCAGTCTTTCAAATACACATAAGAGTCATTTTCTTAGATTATGAACAAGTCTGAAGACCTCCTCTTGCCAGCCAAAAAAATCGAAACTTCTGCCCTTTTTGGGACTTACATTAATACTATTCTCCAAAATTGGTTAAGGAACTGAACCCTAACTGTTTTTAGTTTACCCATCGAATAGTTTCATCTAAATAATATTTAAAAAAATAAAGTAACTTTCAAACCTAACTAATAACTGATTATCTTAACAAACTTTACAGATCCTTAGCTACTTCAGCTAACAAGGCTATCCCTTCTAGGGCTTGGGCTTTTCTTATTGCCTTTAGTTGATCTGCCTCCATATCTTTAATCTTCCTCAAGAGCTCTTCATTATGCTGCTGCAGATCCTAGATGGTTTGCTTCAACATTGTGAATTGACCTTATGTATTCCTCTTCCTTTTCAATGCTTCTCTTGAAACTACAATCATCTCCTAATAGTGGTTATTCACCTCCTCCAAATACTCTCTAAGTCTTCTGTTTTCCATGACCAAGCCATCATTCATCTCCTACATGTATTCAACCTAATACTTATAGTGTTTTACACTTCTCTGTAAATTCTCTTTTTTTGAATCAAAGGTTTTATTTCCTTCTATGGTTTGAATCTCATTTGGAAGCCATGGAATAGTCAATCTCTTATAAATTTCTTCATCTTCTGGCAACAATTCTGTAGGGGTTTTAGGAAAACCTAGGTGTTCTTCACTCTCAGCTTTACATGGAACCTTTTCCTCAACCATCACCTTGTTTTCTGAGTAAGAACTCTTTATTTCAGCTTCTTGTTGTTCTTGCAACATCTGACTTCGTACCTCCAGGAATATATCAGATATTTTAGTATCAGTCAAGACAGACTCTCTTTCTGATTCCATTGGCCTTTTACCCTTACTGTCTCCCTTATCATCATTCAACTTTTCCTCAAATGAAGAATCATCTATCACTGTTACTCTTTCTTTGTTCAATTTAGGATTCAGCAACTTCTTCATATTCAGTCTGAGTTTATTTCTAGGTCTGGTTTTTGGCCTCCACACAGGAGCAATCTCACCCAACATTTTGAGAGTCTTACCCTGATGGGTAATTGAAGCAAACTCAACAACTTTTAGTTTATTTCTTTTTGGTAATGCTACCTCATCACCCTGGCTGTGAAATTCCTTTTCAGTACAAACCCTAGTTGCATCAGTGACAGGGGCTTTATCATCATCGAATAGGCATTTCTCATCTTCTGACAGAACTGTAATAGGACTTTGTCTTTGAACTGTCATATCCTCTTTCTCATCTGCAATTGTCTCTGTAGGTACAGCATTTTCAACAGGAATTGTCTCTGCAGGTACAGCATTTTCAACAGGCTCGGCTTCCTTAATATCTGACTGTAAATTCTTGCTTTCAATGTCATTAAGGTGTTGTTTAGATTCAAAGTCTTATGTTGCATGATTTGAAACTTCCTCCAATTTAACCCTATCTTCATCCTTGACCTTTACCTTTTGCCTAAGCTTTCTAATCAAAGTCTGCCCTTTATCAGCTTGTCTTCTGTGAGACTGTCCTTCTTGACCACTTTGAAAACCTGACCAGAAAATGAAATACTCCCAAGTTTTTCCCTCACTCTGCAAAACAGTGTTTATGATGAGTTTAATAATTCCATGATGGAAAATAGACTGTCTTGTATGATTTTGGTGCTCCTTAACTCTGCAAGACATCTTCTGCAGACTCTTCAGGAAGAAGAAGGGTAAGTTCATCTTGGATTCATCACTGAGATGCTGGAGAAATCTGAAGTGGTATTTGAAAACAAAGGCATATCTACCCTCACAGGTACTATAACTCTGTAAAATTTTAATGGGCTCTATCCATTCAGGTTTGAATCTATGAATGGGTACACCTTTGCGCCAATCTCCAATTACACCAGGAAGTAAGTACTTTTGTGCATTGAAGGTGAATGGAACCTTCTTAAACCATAATTCTCCCTTGTTTAAGATGCATGTTGCTTCAGCTACCAACTCCTTAGTCATTTTGAATTGTAAAGTATCAAAAGACACAATGTATTTATCATAGCACTGAGCAAATTTATGAGATACCTCTGCATGATATCCATCAATCTTTTTGAAAAATGTCAACCATCCTACATTTGCAAATAACTCTGCACATTCTGGAAAATTAGCTATCCAACTTAGGTCAGTGGGCTCAACTCTATTTGTTTTTCCACTTTTCTTCATATTCACTATGGTTTAACAGCACCTGTCGATATCCCACAGTCTATCTATCTTCAAACCATAACAGTCTGTCCTAACACACAGTTCAGAAATCTTTTGTGCCAAATTGCAATAGTCTAACCTAATCACAGAGTTCAGGGAACTCCAACAGTTCTGCCTTGAATATTACTATTTTAAATGATGAATACTTGGATATATTTGTTAATAACTCATCATTCACAGTCTATTACGTGAAAAACTCATATTCCTCCTTCGAATTTTAACATTAAGGATTTTATCAGAAAATCCCCAAATTAAGCAAACCCTAGCAATGACACGCGGGGTACCTACTCTGAAGACCAATATGAGCATTGGAATGCAATCACTTCAATGGTTAAGTGTCAAATTTCACGTTCCACCTGTCTCTAACTGTCCATACCACTTCAATCAGTCGCTGCTGAAAAGCCCTAATTCCTCATTCAGTTGAAAAATCCTGATTTCTTAGCAGTGTCTTCTCACCATGACCTTCAATATCCTTCATGTCCTTCAGATAAGGAACATACTCCTGAAAAAATCTGTCTCATTCTACTCACTGTCATCATTCACCCTGCTCTGCATGCAATCACCAGGAACTACCTCTTATGATGATCATCCACCTGTTTCAATGATAGAACTATGTAGGACATGTATCAAATACATCAAATGATATGATTAACACCTCAGAGATAAGACACCTGAAAAAATCGGACTGAAAAATGATGATTTTAGCATTCGCGACTTTCTTGTAGCGCTCTAGTGTATTAATTTTGCTCTTGCGCTACAAGAAAGTCCAATCACATAATTTCACATCATTAGGCCACTAATAAGGATTAAAACTTGGTTTATGTGCTTAATCTCGACCTTAGTGTCATTTATAAAACCATTTAATCCATATATGCCTTGTAAAACCCTTCAATAATGAAATCAAAGCAAAAATTTTATAAAAGTAGGCTCAAAAATAAGAAAAATCAAAATCATGAAAATTAAAAGTTTGAACTCAAAATTACCTTTATAAACAAAAATTCCTAGAAGCAAAAATACTAGCAAGGTTCAAAAACATAAATAAAAGCATAAAACTAAGGAAGACAAAATCATGACTTAACAAATAGCAACTTGGAGGAAGTGTCTTCTTACAAATATCTAGGAATTGATATTCATCACAAGATCAACTGGAACTATAGCATTAAGAAAAGGATTAATGGAGGGTGGAAAGCTTATTTTGGTCTTGAAAATAATTGTAAAGAAGCAAACCTTGTGATGTGGGATAAAAAGAAGATCCTCTTTGAAACCTTAGTCACTCCTATTATCTTGTATGGGTGTGAGGTTTGGGGTTGCAACATCTCTAGAGAATCCTAGAGAAATATTGAGAAAATCCAGAAGCATTTTATTACGTATAACCTCAAAATTAAAATCAATACACCCTACCCTATCCTCCTTATAAAAGTGGTTATTTCCCCTATCGAGAGCCTAGCTATGACTAGGATCATGTTGTACAAGCACAAAATCAATAACATGGGAGGCCATAGACTTCCTAAACTAGCTTTAAATTCCAGCCAAAACCACCTACGGCTCAAGCGAGGTTGGTATAAGGATACCAGGGCTTGGTTAAACCATTGAGAGATTAACGAAAATGTTTCATTGCAAAATATAAATAAAATTTAAAATATTGTCACTTCTAAGTTTAAGGAGAAAATGTGGTGTGAGAAATATTTGGAGGATAAAAGAAAATTAAGATATTATAAGGAGGTCATCAACCCTACTCTAGAAGATCAAAAGTATCTCTCGGTTTAACTAGTCCAAAGAAAAAAATTAATATAGCCAAGATAAGAACGAACTCTCATGAGATTCATAATGAAACTGGTTGTTGGACAGTTCCTGAAACACCATTGGTACAAAGGGTTTTCCATCTCTGTGATAATATGAACATTGACGATGAAAAACACTTCCTCTTAGAATGCCCTGCGTACACCCACATTAGATCTTAGTTTCATAATTGTTGTTGCAATCCTGACCTTCCTATCCTTTTAACTTGTCAAAATTATAGTGAGCTCGGGACACTTCTCTCCAAGCTTTTTGAGCATAGAAATAAAATTTTAAAACAAACTAGATAATTTGTTTCTTTGGGTCCGATAGACCAAAGTTTGGTCTAAGGGGACGTTAACCATCATCATCATCAATATTCTTGCTATAGGTTACATACTTCTCCAATGTTTATTTTAATTAACTAAATAATTCACAGGCCAAAATTAATCCCAATCTACTTTATATGATTGTCTTCCTAAAGCCATAGGGATTGAATGGGTTAGGGGGATGACCAAGGAGCCACT
>LPNX011019330.1:0-63987 GCA_001517045.1 Pseudotsuga menziesii | reverse complement strand
CGTGAAGTTTTAACGAGTCCGGAAAAGTCAACTCGCGGCCTCCTTATTGTTTTTAACGAGCTCGAAGGAGAGCAGAAAGAATGCTCTAAATGCGAGGAGATGAGTGTCACAGACAGGCGAAACTAGTTCCAAGCGCAAGGAACAGACCTATGCATAATGCAAGGAAAGTGAGCAAGATAAGGACACTCAAGGAACTTCTCCTCAAGGTAAAGGGTGTCAAGTTGCAAAGGCAAAATGATACAAGGCTTAGCGGTAATGAGAACAAAGATGAGGTCTTATACAACGAGCTAAAAGCGTGGAAGCCGGCATCAGGCTCATAAGCGCGAGCAAGGCATATGCAAATGCAATTACAGCTTGAACAACAAGGTGATACCCATAAACAGTTGCGAATCCAACTAATAATCCTGTCTCCAAGAAACAACAACATCAAAAGAAACGATCCGATGCGGGTCACTTTGGCAGAAACACTTGTGACTTTGCTATCTTCTACAAAAGGAAAAGTCAAGGCAGAATCAACCAAAGAAGATTCTATAGGACCAAGGATCGAGGGTTTATAATCAATAAGATCAACCTCAGAAGTGAAAATCAACAAGGGAGATAGAGTCTGCAAGAACAAACTCAATATCACAGGAGCTGAGAAATTCATAAGAAAAAATCAAACTCATCAAGATCACTGACTTGCTTTTCAAATGAAGAATCAAAAGACTCAACAAAAACCAACATAAGAAAAAGGGAAGGCTTACTAAGAAAATTAGGGTTAGACTTAATCACAACTGAAAAAGAAGGTCAGACTATATCAAAGACTCCAGGAAGACTTCATCTGAAGGGAGGAAATCATCCAAGATAGGACACATATCTGAACTTTCAAATGGATGGACAGAGTGGAGAGAAGGCTCTACAATCTGTATAGGGTGACTCACCCGATCAACTGCTGGGACCAAGTCCCGAGAAGGTAAGCATGAAAACAGAGGTTGCCTCTCAGTAGCAATTGAACACAAAGGACAGGAAACCACATAGTTCACCTGTGGTGGGGTAGTGTCTACAGAAACACTGGGAATCAATAAAGGAAACACTTGGTCTCTAGTTGGGTCAGGAGATGGATCAAGAAAATCCAACTGATCGATAGTGACAATTTCTTCTCCATGATTAAAGTACATCACACGAAAGAATGTTGACACCACAGCTTGCATGGCATAGACATAATCACGTCCAAGGAGCATATTAAATTCCAAAGGGTCTTCTATTACCATGAAGTCAACTAAGACAGTCTTCCCACCCAAAGTAACAGGTGTTTGAGCAAGAATTCCCAAGGCTATACAATTTCTTCTATCAAACGCTAGTAACTGACTAGCAGTCGACACAATCCTGGGAGATCCCATACCTCGCCAAGCACGAGCAGACAAAATACTAACTGAGGCTCCTTCATCAACAATGCAACGAGCAATTGTATAGGGTTCAACTTTGACCTTTATCTGGAAAGGTGCATGGGAAGGAAGGCACGGCTCAACTAGGCTATCCCAATCAAAGGAAGCAATCCGAGAGCTTTGTGGGGGTTGATCCGAAACAAGTTCAGTGCCCCCTTGTTCAGTAAGATCTGAACTGGCAGTGAAGAAAATGTGACTAGTAGACACTTCACTCTCCAAAGGAAGAGTGGGATTGATCGATACTGGGATCGATTCAACCGCTTGGTGAAAGTCACTCTCCGAAGGGAGAGTGGGATTGACCAAAGATGACATTGGTTCAATCACATGAGGAGCACTCTCCAAAAGAAGAGTGGGATCAACTAAATCTGAGATTTGTTCGACCACTTGATCAACCAAAGGTTGAGTAGGATGTTGAGAAACTATAGGGTGTTTAGAAGAACGAAATCCATGAGTCTTGGACCACACTTTTTGCACCTCTGGGATAGCAGGGCACAGATGAGTAAGATGATCTCCCTTGCATAGCACACAAGGGAACTTAAGATGATGCTTCGAACGACCAGTTTTCTCAACAGTATCAGCGTGACTAGCAGTGGCTGGTTGTTTGCTCTCAACATGACCTGTAGAGGATGAGAGTTTTCTCCTAGCGTGAACAACAGAGGCTGGATGACTGGGTCCATCACTAAGAGAGGCTGGTTGTTGAGAGACTCCATAATGTTCAAAAACGGGATGACCATGAATCCAAACTCTTCACACCTCCTCAATAGAAGGGCATTTATAAGTAAGGTGGTCTCCCTCACAAAGCTTACAAGGAAACTTGAGCTTGTGTTTTGAACGGGTAGACTTGTCAACAGTGTCAACATGACTCGCAGTGGTTGACGAATTGTCTCCAGCGTGAAGTACAGATGCTGAGAGACTGCCCCCAGTGTGCCTGGCAAAGGCCGAGAGACTGGGTCCAACATGACTTGTAGAGGTTGGACGGGCACCATTAACGTGAACAACAGAGGTTGAATGGTTAGGATCAACATGCTTTGCAGCAGTTGAGTGTGTGCCCCCAGCATGAACAACAGAGGCTGGGTGGACGGATCCAACTTGAACAACAGAGGTTGGATTGGGAGGTTCAAATTGAAAACCAGAGGTTGAACGAGTGCACTCAGCATGAACACCAGAGGCTGAGTGACAAGATCCGACATGACTTGGAAAGGTTGGAAGGATCCCACCAGCGTGAACACCAGAGGCTGGATGGATGGATCCAACTTGAACAACAGAGGTTGGACGGGAAGGTTCAACTTGAAAACCAGCGGTTGAACGGATGCACTCAACTTGAACACCATAGGTTGAGTGACAGGATCCGACATGACCTGGAAAGGTTGGAAGGATCCCACCAGCATGATCACCAGAGGCTGGATGACGAGGTTCAACTTAACTTGCAGAGGTTGAACGAGTGCCCCCTTACTTATGTGCTCTCTTCCTATTCCTCCTTCTTTTACTCCTTTTAGACTTCCGGTTACTAGTATCAGTACTTTCACCGCATGAGGTAGAAGGAGGAGGAGAACTAACTACAGGTGAAGGGGAGACAGTGTTTTGATGCCCTTGATATAAGGAGCTTACTTGAGAAGCATCAGGAGCATTCAGGATAGTTGGAGTGGAAAACAACCACACTGGTAGCCCTAGGGTGAATCCCAGAAGATTCAGGGTGGCCATCAAGGGAACACCAACATTCCCTGTGAGAGGAATAGGACAAGGAGCTCCCATCATGGGGATCTCTTGGTTGGTGTTCAAAGGGGTGTTAGCCATAGATTCAAAACAAGAGACAAAGTCTGAGGTTGATGGTCAACCAAAATTACAAAGTAGACACCTAAAGGCCCACTAAGTACAGACAAACCACACAACACTCACTAAAAATTTGTAAAGTTCAAACAGACAAACAAGTATAAGATGTACTTTCCAGAAGAAAGCTGATAGACAGTTACTTGGCGTCCTTGAGGTGGTTCTCAGGCACAAGCGAAGGAATCACCCACCACCCTCCTGCACTTTCCACAAGGGTTACCTTCCAAGTCCATCCAAGGTCAACCAGAAATAACCTTCTGGTGTACCTGTGTATGAGCCCTAGATGTCAAAGAGACTAGAGGCTACCTTAACTAAATTGACAGTCTGGGGGGACAATCGTCAGCCGAACTCGTATGCATGGGTAGGGTAGCTGAGCCCGAAACTCTGTCTAGGACAGAATCCCCAGATGTGTAAAAGTCTTGGGTTATGTTTTGACAAGGATTCGGAGGGTTATCTCCTCTGTCCAAGCCTCCACGCGGCCTAGTGCTTAACTCCCGTTTGAGAGGAGCTTCCCAGATACAATCAATGTAGAAAAGGATTTACCTAGTGATAGGCCAACTACGTCTGAAATTTTAACACTTGTGGGGAGTTAAAACTCCCTAGCCCACAAGTCTAGCCTAAGCTAGTTGATGTATGACCCTATCAAATAAAACTTACTAGTAATTTTTAAAATTATATCGTTTATTTTATGGGCTGTTTTTTACTCAGAGGGTAAATGGCATGAAACTGATGTGGTGTTTTGACTCAAAAAATGAAACAAAATGACTAAGCAAAGAGAAATGAAATGCAAAGAAGCAAATAGCTATTCTCTTTATAATTCCAAATAGAAAACTTGAAAGCCAACAAAGATCAAATCTTTTTATATTTTTCCAAAAACAACGATATGCCATGCAATCTAGACTAAAAAAACTAATCTACATGCATATAAAGCAAAGATTTGTTTTTGTCTTTTTCTTTTATAAATTCAAAAGAAAAATCAGCCTATCTACTTATGCAAACAAGTACTGAAAGCAAAGAAAATAGACAACTACTCTATTCCCCACAACGAACCCTAGGTTTCCCTAAAGTCAGATATCAACCTCACTTGAAAAGAAGGCTTACAAAAGTACAATAAGCCAACAACTTTGGAATGAAAAGACCGAGCAAATAAGACTGATATAAACAAAGGTCAAGAAGTCCCAAGCATCAATCTATACCTACAAACAAAGGCTGCTCAGTACCTTGTCCAACAAGGTCAAGCCAAAGAAGGAGGTGGGGGGGGCAAGCAGCACAAACAAGTGAACGTTCTTTTTAATTTTCTTTTATAAAGGCAAAAGAAAAACTACCTACAAAGCAAAAGCATGCAGATAACAAGAACAAAGCAAAAGGAACTTTGCTAAACAACCACCAAACAAATTCTAGAGTACTCTAAATTCAGTATAAACCCTACTTGGAAGGAAGGCTTGCATAAAAGACAAGTCCACTATTTTGGCATGGTGAATGTTAACCAACAAAACAAGAAAGAAACCAGCACCAACAAGCTTCTGAAATCAAACAAAGACCACTAACAGAGGCTGATCAGAAACATAGGCCAAGAATCAAACCAAGCAAAGGAGACGGGGGAAAGAGAAAAGAACAAACCCTAATGCTATAAAAAGTCCTACCACATAGATAGAGAACAAGAAAAAAGGATGACACTAACTCCCTAGAGTCATGCACCTGCAGAGGACCCTAAAAGACCTACCCAAAACACCTTCAAACAGAAGAAAAATCACAAGAGAGGAAAAAACACTGTTTAAAGGGGCATTTGCGACTGTCTATAAGTGCAACCCGTGAATGATTCATGACTGTTCAGTACAGCAACCCGCAAATGCAAGAAATTATTCATCACTGTTCAGAAGAGCAACTCGCGAATGGGTGGAAAAATTCCCCAAAAAGGTCAAAAACCAACTTAAGAAGGTAGGGGAAGTGTGCTATCAGATTTATAAAGTGTTCCTAAGTGGCAAGAAGGACCTGAAACAATGTAAAAGACTGAAAGAAATCAAGAGAAACCCCAAACAGACAAGGCTCTCCCCATCGAAGTCGCCAGTTCTGTTGTAAAGGAAAATGTCCTATGGCTAGGGTTTAAGAGGCCATCAACGTACTGGGGTTGAAAGAGAGATGCACAATGTTCAGCAAGTATATATAAACAAGATTCAAAGATGAGAAAGGTCCACACCTAACTAACTGAAGGCTGGTCCAAGATTTCTCTTCAATCCTCTTCTTGCTCCTCTCACTCCAAGAGACCTTCAAAACAAGTTATACCTTCCTCAAGCCATTATGACCACATATAAGACAATGATAATCAAATGAATATGAAACAATGATCTGAATAACATTATAATATGATCATAAACAGAGATTCAATCAGACATTGAACAATGATTTGGGAAGAAGAAGGACATCACATCTTTATTGATCTTGAAAACAAGTACAAGTATACCTTCTCTTCAAGTTTGGCACCTCACGAAACCTTGATCTGGTTCTGTTGTTTCTCTTCTCCAAAGAACTCAGCCTCCAAGCTCTGCAACACTAAGGGAAGACCTTCAGGGAAAAGGTGTAGGCAAAGAGAGTCCCGATTCCTCCAGCATAACAATGCATAAATTCAAAGTCCCCTCTCATGGACCTCCCTACCTCTATTTATATGGTAAAGAAGAGATAGGGGCGAAGACAAAGTGGTTACAACTGAAGGAGTCAGTTGTATAACTACCCAAACTAACTCAAAAGGCGTGTTTTTATGTTTTAAAGGTCGAGGAACATATTCGCGACTATGAAGGAGGACAACCTGCGAATGATCCGTGAGTTTGCACAAGAGCAACCCGCGAATATATGAATTTGCGACTTGTAATATACGAGACTCGCGAATGATTCGCGACTTGCATATAAGGAGAGTCACAAATACACAAAAAATGCATTTTTAAGGTATTTATGGGCATTTTCAGACTTTGGTGTCTTCTGGAAAGTTTTAGCTAACTGAAATACCTTTCCAACGGTTTAGAAATGAGGTCAAACGGAGTTATAGAACTCAATATATGTGTCCTCCAAGATAGGTGTTTTTTCATTGACTTTCAGTGACTTTCATGAAGTGCCGACATGCGACGAAATCATGGGAAAGTGGTCACAGGCAGAGATGTGTCATTTTGAGCTATAACACAATCACACACAACTTCTCTCCACTTGTGAGCATCTCTTAGGAAGGCCTAGCAAAGGCAAGAAGAAATGTTTTGGTCCTATGTTATTCTCTTGGAAGACTCACTACCCTTTATAGGTTTTGTTGTAAAGGAGGGTGAACCTATATTGTATCAAGGATCATCTACATGATAGTATTGTTCTTGTCTTAGATTTATTTTCTTATGAGAAAAGTTTGTTGGCTTTTCTCCCTATTGGGTTTCCTAGGATAAAAAAAAATTGTTTCTTGTGCATGGTTATCTTTCAGTAGTCCTTGATTTTTTTCTCCTCCAAATAAATTATCTTACTTTAAATTATATTAATGGAATGAAATTTAAAGAGATTAAAATTATAGTACTAAAGGTAAAAACACTAGCATGGTGTCATAGCATCTATGAATAGATGTCATTGCCAAAGACTACTTGTGCCCTAATATGAAATCTAGGGATTCCAAGGGAGAACTCTTCCAACCTCAATTATGGTTCAATATAGGTGTATTGGGATTCTCCTTAGGAGGGTGCATCTTCTTGTGGAATCATATTGAATTTTTGACAACTTTCAAATCTTACCTAATTTCTACCGGGGTCAAAGAATTAGGGATTTCTGAATCTAAACCTTCCAACCATACATTAATTTCGATCATGGAACCTTGAAAATTTCTTTGGAATGGAAGTGCACCTATCTGTGGAGTCAGTTTTCAAAATTGAAAACATTCACTTTCAACCTAGCTTCTATTAGGGTTTCCAGTTCATAATTTTCGGCATGGATCAATATTTTATCTCATCTCTCGGAGGTATTATCATAAATAATAGTGATATTTGGTTGATTGACAGTGGTGCCTCCAGACATATGACAGGTTTCAAGGACTCTCTCACAAACTTGACAGAAAAGAAATCATCGCTATGAGTAGAACTTGGAGACAATTCCAAGTATGTAGTAAAAGGAGTTGGAACATCTTATGTCCAACTAGACTCTAGAAATTCCCTAAACATAAAGGATGTATTACTTATACCAATACTAAATAATAACCTAGTATCCATCTTAGTTGTTGAAGACAAAGGTTATAGAGTTTCATTTGTGGGTGGTTAAGTTCTTGTATATCGAAAAGGATCAAGCATAGACTCAAATAGAGTAGTTGGGGTTCAACAGGGAGGATTATATAAAGTGACCATACATCCAAGTCAAGCATTAACACATGAAACTATCAGTCTGTGTGAACTATGGCATCGAATATTTTCCCACATACACTATAGAGCCTTGCTAGCCTTAAATAATATGGTCACATGTATTCCATAATTGCAAGTAGAACATGATGGTATATGAAAAGGTTGTGCACTTGGAAAGAATATAAAGGGGTCCTTTCCAAATAGTGATATTAAACCCAAGTGGATCTTGGATCTTGGATATTGTACACTCAAATGTTTGTGGACCAATGTTAGTCTCATCCTTGGGTGGATTCTTACACTATGTCACATTTATTGATGACTTCTCTAGGAAAACCTAGATCTACTTCATGAAAACCAAAGATGAAGTATTCGGAAAATTCCAAGAATTCAAAGCTCTAGTAGAAAACCTGACAGTAAAGAAGATTAATATATTTATATCAGACAATGGGGTAGAATTCAGCTCCAAGGATTTTAATTATTACTGCAAAGAAGTAGGGATAAAGAGGGAGCTGACAGTTCCCTACATCCCTCAACAAAATGGGGTTGCAGAAAGAAAGAATAGATCGATTATAGAAGTTGTGAAAGCAATGATCCATGGTCACAACTTACCTATGTCTCTATGGGAAGAAGCCACCAGTACCACAATATATGTCCAGAATAGAAGTCCTCATCGAATTTTGGAAGACAGGACTCCAAACGAAAAATTCACAAAAGTGAAGCTAGAAGTAATCCATTTGAGAATCTTTGGATGTCTAGTATACATAAATGTGTTGAAGGACAAAAGAACAAAGTTATACCCCTCTAGAAATAAACTTATCTTTGTGGGGTACAATGAAACCTCGAAGGATTACAAAATTTATATTTCAGGACAATGCCAAATTGAAGCCAGTTAAGATGTTACTTTTGATGAAGAAAGATCCTTCCGAAGATATAGAGATAATCAAATGGAAAATGATGACGAATAACAAGAGGCTTCAAGAAATGAGGGTACTCAACCCTTTGGTCTCGTTAACCATTCCTTGGACTATCAAGAGGAGGAATTCTTAGAGCCTACAGAACTAATAGTTGCACCCAAATATCTTGCAATAACTGGGAAGATACCAAGATGGATTTTTGATACCTTGCAAGATGTGAAAAAACATGCAGCTCCCAATGGCACGTTCACAGAAAGAAAGATGCCTTAGTAATTCTCAAGTTACATGGAACCAGTGAGTCACCTCATTGATTCTGAACCTTCCTGTTATGATGAGGAAGCAAAACAACAAGTATGGAAGGGTGCCATTATGGAAGAGTATCAATCCATCATGAATAATGATGTATGGGAAATTATTCCAAGTCCCGAAGGGAAGTTAATAGTAACTTCATGTTAGTTGTGAATCCTGATCTTCCAGATTCATAGATAGTTTTTTTCAGTCATATTTGTACACCGGTTTTACTATACACTCATCCTAGCAGGGGGTGTTGGGGGACATCGTCCCCCCACTGGGGTCCTATGGCCAGTGGGCCCCCAATGGGGGTTCGAGGGCAGCGCCCCCGAGAAAATGGGTTCGACAGAGAAGCCCCTGAAATAAATTTTTAGGGATGTTTGTTGGGAAACAATTTACAGTACCATGGTATTGGGTGACCCATGGTATTTTCCCTTGGTAATTCCCCTATAAAAGGAAATCATTTAAATTCGGTTGTGTATTGTATTATAGCATTGTAAAACGATCTCTATGATTGTTTGAGAGAGCCTATGAGAGATTGAAGAGGAAGTGCAATGGGTTTGTTGCAGGTTGTATCCCTTCATTTTCATGGATGATATAATAATAAAGGACTAGCAATTTCTGTGTGAATGTATCCCATCTTGGGTGAACCATGTTATATTGGTGTCTCTCTTGTAATGTGTTTATGTGTTTAATATTTGCATATTGTTTATTGTTATTTTTCTCGATCATATTTTTCTAACACTTCCAAATGGATCTACAAGATAAAACGTATAGCAGATGGCTACATCGAGAAATATAAAGCAAGATTTGTGTCAAGAGGTTTCTCCTAGGAACAGGGAGTAGACTATGATGAAATAATTACTCCTATTTCCAGGTACACCTCTATAATATCTATCAATGCTCTTTCTTTTGCAATGGGATGGAAATTACATCAGATGGACGTAAAGACAACATTTCTCAATGGCGTTATTGAAGAAGAGGTATACATCGAACAACCCGAAGGCTTAGTGGTACAAGAGAAGGAATCCCATGTGTGCAGACTAAAGAGAAATTTTGTGGACTCAAGCAAGCCCCTAAAGCTTGGTATGCACAAATTGATTGTTACTAGATGAGCTTGGTTTTCACCAATAGTGATGTGGATTCCAACCTTTACTACAAGGTTGTTGATGGTGATCCAGTGATCTTGGTGTTATATTTCAATGATTTGTTTCTTACGGGATCAGAATGGCTCATAGATGAGTGAAAGAATAAGTTGGCCTCTAAGTTTGAGATGAAGGACCTTGGGATAATGCATTATCTTAGGACTATAAGTATGGCATCAACCAAATGACATTTTCCTTAGCCAAGGAAGGTACACAGTTGATATCTTGAGATGATTTGGCATGATGAACTGCAATTCCATGTCCACACCGATGGAGGTGAATCTAAAGAAGCTAAGTGATTCTACTTCAGATTCAAAGATAGTAGATCCCATGATGTACAAAAAACTTATTGGTTCCTTGATGTATCTGGTTAACACCATACCGTATATTTTCTTTGCAATAAACACCCTAAGCCAGTTTATGGTTGAACCCAAGAATGTACATTGGGTGGCAGCAAAGCATGTGTTGAGGTACCTACATCGCACATTTGGATAATGATTGAGTTATGTCATAAGTGGAGAAGTGAAGCTACAGGGATACTTATATTCTAATTGGGAAGGGAGTGCAGCGAACAAAAAAGGCACCTCAGGGTGTTACTTCATCTTGGGATCTATTGTGATATCTTGGTTTAGAAAGAAGCAAACCTATTTCACACTTAGTACAACGCAAGTAGAATATTATGTATCCAGTGTTGCAATTCATGAAGTAGTATGGATTCAAAATATCCTTGCATGATTAATTAATCAAGAGTTAGAGATGGCGGTGATATAGTGCGACAACCATAGTTGTATTAAGCTTTCATAAAATCTAGTGTTCCATGACAATTTGAAACATATTAAGATAAAATACCATGTCATAAAATATATGGTGCATGAGGGAGTAGTGAAGCTCCAGTATATATCCATAGATGAACAAATAGCTGATATTCTCACCAAGCTATGTCCAAGGCAAAGTTTGTATATTTTAGGGACAATATTGGTGTGATGGAGAATACCTCTCTAAGAGAGAGGGAGCATTGATGGATATGTGACATCATCATGATGAGTAGGAAGATATCATGAGAAACTAATGGCCATGAACCAGATGAGCAGACATACATTCATGTGAAATGAATGATCCAGATGAGCAGATAGACATTCATGTGAAATGAATGATCCAGATGAGCAAAAAAACATTCATGTGAAATGAATGATCCAAAAGAGAAAACAAACATTCATGTGAAATGAATGATCCAGATGAGCATATAGAAATTCATGTGAAATGAATGGTCTAGATGAGAAAACAAGCATTCATGTTAAATGAATGATCCAGATGAGAAAACAGATATTCATGTGAAATGAATTATCCAAATGAAAGGACAGACATTTATGTGAAATGAATGGTCATGATGATCAGTACAAACAATTTAGTACCATACATAGATGCAATGTAAGTACCATATAGACACATATGCAGTGCTAACACAATACTGATGGACATTCTCAACTAAGCATGAATCTTTGGGTGTTGTAGAATGCCTCCCTCACCGAGAGGAAATGTTGATGTTCTCCAAGATTTCAGCATCTGGAAAACATTCTACAGGTCATTCTCCCACATTGGTCAAGTGAATCGACCAATAGTTGGTAGATAATGGCCCTCTCATAACCCTCTGATATAGTCATGTGAATTTATATATGTGCCTTGTGGCTTGGATTCTTAGTTTTTGGCTTGTCATGTGAAGTGGATTGAGTGATAGGACGTTATAGGTCACAATGCATACTCCATGTGGGAGTGCTTAATGAAAAGTGATCCATTCTAGTAGAGTGAGTTCACTTGTCTATGTGAAAATGGATTCCTCCCGTGTAGTTATACAAATTATAATCTAATTTTGTATTTGAAATAGGTTCTAAGAAGTTTATGGGACTTCTTAGAGTATGGTCAAATATACAATAGAGATTTACCTGAGAGAATGAGATCAAAATGTGGTGAAACATCAACAAGGAGAAATTTTATATCATGAAAAAATCTCCATGAATTCAATACAAACCATTTAAGAATTCCCAAAGAACATTAGAAAATATCCAGAATATAATGAAGACAAAAGACTAACTGACTTGGAGATAAATTTTAAAAGAATATTAAACTAGTGAAGTCGGCTTAGTGAAAGAAGAGAATTCGACCCCATTTGAGGAAACTTCTAGTGAATGGAAATAGATAGAAGGATTCACTCCTCATTTGTACACGGCTCAACCAAACACGTATTCTCTCCACTTGTGTGCATCTCCTTGGAGGGACTAGAAAAGGCAACAAGAAAAGTTTAGGGGCTATCTTAGTCTCTTGGAAGACTTGCTACCCTTGATAGGGTTTGTTGTAAAGGAGGGAGAACCTATTTAGTATCAAGGATAATATTCATGATTGGTATTTTTCTTGTATTGGATTGATTCTTTTGAGAAAAGTTTGTTGGGTTTTCTCCCTATTGGTTTCTTGAGATAAAAAATTTGTGTCTCTTGTGCATGGTTATATTTCAGTAGTCCTTGCTTTTTTTCCACTGCAAATAAATGATATTGCTTTCAAGTATAGTTATGGAATGAAATTGAAAGAAATGAAAATTATACTACTAAATCTAAAATATTAACATTTCACCACATAAACATAAACATTATTTTCACCAATATATAAACATAAACATGCGGTCATCATCATTTTAAACACATAAAAAACATCAAAATAAAAACCATGATCATACCGTCATAAAAATCATCATACCATCATAAACATAACCATATTAAGAAGAAACATAAACATACCATCATCATCATTTTTCACCATCTAACAAACATAAACATAAACAACATCATACCATGATTAACATCATAAAACTAAAAATAAACATGAACGTACCATCATAAACATTGCCTTACATAGTCACCTAACATATTTTAACATCATCTAACAATTATAACATCTAAAAAAACACAAGTTTCATTTTCTAACATAACCATCACACACATCTAACAAACATCATCGAACCTGACTTAACATACACATCACTACCAACATATAAATAAACATCAACATTAACATGTACAACATGGAAAATTCCATATATATATATATATATATATATTATATAAAAACTTGTGATACATGCAAAATATACATTTCCAATCCAATAAATGTTATAGCATATCTAGTCCACCTACGAAACTAAAGCATCATTACTACCTCTCCCACTAGAGATAGAAGCATCAAAACCTTTTCTAGGAGAACCAGAGGTATCAATGCCTCCACTGGTAGACAGCCAGACACATCAATACCTATTCCTGGAAAAAATTTGCTTCATGGAGTAGAAATAACATCTCCAAGAAGTTAGATCCCACCTACTGCAAGCATCCTATCAGGAGTGGATAAGGATAAGGAGTACATGGATGACCAGATCTATCATGAGTATAGGATAGTTGGTCACATAGGTTTAGAGTAGGATATGGATGAGGTGAAGGAGGAGGAGGAGTTAGAGAAGGAGGAGGAGGAGTTGGAGAAGGAGGAAGTTCATGTCATGTCGAGGTTACCTGGCCTCGACGACTAGAAGCAACTGATGGAGAAGGAGGTGGAGGAGGAAAATATCTACCCTCATGATTTGGTAATTAATTGTCATGCGGAATAACATCTAAAATATTGAATGCACTGACAATGTATTACATCAAGTCCTCACATCAAAAGTACCCATCACCCACAACTCTATGTGCTATGGGTGTCGAATAATGTTGTGCACTAATATAGGTCAATCCCCACGCTGCACCAAGAACCCCACCAACTTATCTACCATATCATGTCAGTGCCTCTCATCTGGCCTGCATCGGAGGGAAGATATGGTAAACTAGTGCAAATACGGATCCTACATCTACTCGTCCTTCTAAGCAAGAGGAAGCGTCACCTCCCCATCGAACATACTGATATATGTAATATATATTATACACAACAATAATTAGACAATTTCATTAAATAATTTAATATAAAAATTTAAAATATATTTCATTTGAATTAAGTATAAAGAGAATAAAATGCAACTAGATTAATTTAAACATAATGCAAAATTTACCTCTCTCATATGGTGGCTCAGTCATGCGAATAAGATGTTGTGACACACTCTCCAATCCAAGCCCACATATGGATATGGAACCAATTCTAATGGACGTTGCTCCTCACTTCCTAGCATCTCGAGCAACTCCAATGCAATCCTGTCTTGGAAGTCAGGTTGCCCCATGTTGGGCATAATATACCCCTACATGTGCATACACACCTCCGTCATCAGCCTAGGAGGGATGTAATCAAAAGATGGCCTAGTAGCCGAAAATATCTAAAAAATAGACAAAGAAACTCTAAAATTAAAGGGAATTTGACCCTCTCGTCAAACTATGCATGACATCTATTCAAAGCATAAAAATAATGTTGTAAAAAATAGCATACCACCTAATGCAGTCAGTCTCTACACTAAAGAATCAATATAATATAAAAGAGGGAATATAAGGCACTTCCCATCACTAGTGAGGTGCATGATGGTCATCACCAACAAATAGAGACACCCCACCTCCTCTCTACCAAAAGCAAAAATGAGAAGCTGCCCACCGCACACCTAAAATTGAGCTAGGTTGATGATGTGGGAACTAACATATCTCTAAGCGTAGACTAGTTAACTCTTTGCTACAGCTCTAGTTGGAACATTAGGGAGATGGTGAAAATCCTCCCCTCTCATGGAGATCCCAATGATGAAATATATGTCCTCCTCAGTGGGTTGGTACCACTAATCGGGACCAACAAGAAACGCCTACCTGTGATGACCCTAGTGTCGGATGAATTGAATCGACAATGTGGCGTTCCCCTTTAGGGATGTCACCTCTTGCTATAAATTCAAGAGGTCTCCGGTCTGATCGGTATTAATGGGACGAAGGTATAAATCCATCTCCCTCTTCCTAGCCTCCCACTCTCACACAAAATTGTATTGATCAACTTGTACATGTTGCTCCTACATTTCCTTGTGGTGCTCACATCTTTCTTTCACATATAACATTAATCAGTCTCATAAATATACATCTAAAAGAGTTATATGAGAATTATATTTACTAACATCAAATATTATTTTTTTATCAAGAAAAATGACAATTGTTGTGCCAATAAAATATTAACACACCGCATGTGGTGCACTTGTACATAGAGGTGAAACGGGTATATATAAATAAGGTGAAACGGGTATATATTGTTATATTTTTACAATTAATGTTTTTTTTTTTTAAATTAAGGTCATCAATGTGCTACAAATTCATGGTGCACCATTTTTGTTGTGCATTGCTTCCGTAAACACATCAATAGTGGTGCACCTTGTAAATTTTACAAGGTGCACCGACTCTCAGTGTGAGTCGAACGGCTCGAAAGCACTGCGCGGCTTTTTTTAATTTTCTAGAAACAAAATGGCAAATTAAGGGTTAATTTCAAAAATTACTCTACAAAAAAATTAAATTGTGAGGTAACAATCAATTTACCTATTGTCTTGGTCAATTCCTAATAGCTCACTCAGTTAATGTGTGGGTTTCGTTTTCAAGGAGACCTGAGTTCAATACCCTTAGGGGTGACTTAGTTGGGAGGAGAAACCAAAAAAATACAACCATGTTAAGGGTTCATGTGGCCCAATCTAGGTGCGATTCCCAAGTTATTTTGATGGCTTAGATGCCCCTAGGTTGTAGTTTCTTAGCCAATGGTTGAAATGCATTGGCCCTGAGTGATGAGCATTTCTAACAAATAAACAAAAAACATTTACTTGTTGTCTTGTGTGTCAGGGAGGCATTATGTTGATGTATGGAAATATTGGAATTTTCCCACCATTTTGAAAAATTCAAAATGCAAATAGGAGCAAGCAATGTGACCACGTGCAGGACGAATGTCAAGGTGTATAAGGGGGTGATGTATGGAACTGGTGTTATTGGGGTCATAAGCACCATGGAAGGTAAAAATTATTTTTATGGTGCAGTGAATTTTTTTATAAAACCCTTTTCTAGTGTGCCCAAGTCTAGGATGCACCGCAAAAGTGGTTAATATAAACCGCATCGAAAGTACAATTTTGAAATAAAATATTACGAAACATGCTTTTGACCTAACATGTTGCATTTATGTTTTGGATGCACTGGGAGTTCCATACAATAAAATTCATCATGCATGAAATTTAAAATGAAAAATATAATCCTAACGGGGTGCTACTTATGTAAGGACGCACTGATGCAATGTATATTAATAAACACACTAGTTGCAAAAATATAGTTTTTCGCTTGATGATTTTTTTGTTCATAGTGCAGCATGATTTAAATCATCCCTAGTGTGTGGTGGGTTTTAAAGCAACTATGCATTTTGGTTGCAATGACACACTAGTTGTGAAATTTTTTTTATTCATGATATTTTTGGTCGGGGTGCAACATGATTTATGGCACCACCTGTGCAGTGTGGTGATAAACCCACCGATGTATTCATGTCTTAAGTTTTTTAATAAAAAAAAGAAAGCATCCTCTAAAACCTTCGATCACTCACCTCCACGGGTGATCTCCTCTATAAATGAATATTTGGGATCTTTTTAGAGGAGCATCCGCTATAACCTCCACTAAATGGTCGTTTCCTTGTAGTGATTTGAGATTGATTTGGCTAAATAGCACTCGAACCTGAGTTGTTGTTTGGTTGTTCCAAGGTAAATAAAAAATAATTCAATTGAGCTATAAACATACATGACATTATCTACTATACTTGAGGATTATTCTACCTCTCATTTGGTACAAGTTGGGATTTGATTGAGTGATCCTTGGCATTCAAATGACCACGGTAAATTTGTAGGTTTGAGAAACAATTCAAAAAACAAGGATTTAAAATCTAAAAATTGAATGCAAATGAGAATTATGAGATGTTAATAGAAATATAGAAGGTTGTAGGTGAAGCTTGTCTTCATTCATGTAAATTTGGGTCCAATTGGTCCCAATTTCACCTCTTTCTAGCATTGGTTCCTATGTTAATTAATCCCCTAACATTTATCTACATTGTGGCCATTGAAAACCATTGTTATTTTGATAGTTTATATTGTTTCATGTGGATGGGGTTCTCTATTGGTGATGCTTGGGTTATTTTTGGGTTTAAATTTCCTTTTGAGGCCTAATTTTTCTTAATAAACTATTTTTGGTCCTAAAAAAAAAATTCATATAATTTTGAAATTATATATATGTATGTATGTAAATTATCCTAGGGAAAACCATCAAGCACTTCCCTTCATTTTGATGATGGTATCCAAGGTAAACCCTAGATTCTTCAGGGAAGAAGGCCAAGTTAATAGTAGGGCTCAAAGACATTACAACAATATTATTTTTATGATCTCAATATGGGAATGGAACTTGAGAGGGGAGGATGAAGATCTATCACATAGGTAAATTATCTAAGGAAAAACCTCAAGCACTTCCCCTCATTTAGATGATGGTATCCAAGGTAAACCCTAGATTCTTCAAGGAAGAAGGCCAAGTTAATAGTAGGGCTCAAATACATTACAACAATATTCTTTTTATAATCTCAACATGGAAATATAACTTGAGTGGGGAGGATGAAAATATATCACACAGCTAAATTATCCTAGGGAAAACCCTCAGCCACTTCCCCTCATTTCGATGATGGTATCCAAGGTAAATCCTAAATTCTTCTGGTAAGAAATCCAAGTTAATAGTAGGGCTCAAATACATTACAACAATATTATTTTTATGATCTAAACATGGTAATAGAACTTGAGTGGGGAGGATGAAAATCTATCGCGCGCACACACACACGGGCCTTAGGGTCGTGATGGAATTCCAGTGGCTAGAGGGTGGTGTTCACTAGCACTAGGAAACCCTACAAAGGAAAGGGGAAGACAAGGGAGAATTCCACTGCTATAGTGGTTAAGGAGTGGTTCCTCCACTTTAGGAGGAGTGATGATGGAGGATGGACAACGGTTAGGTAGGATGATAATAAAGAATGGGGAGAGGGTCATTGTTATGGGTGATGTCCGAGCAACCCGGAGCACATCATAGAGGGGATCGTGAAGGAATTATAGGATATAGGGGGGGGGATTAAGAGGGTCATTGTTGGGTTATGTGGAAGAGAAAGGAAGGAGAAAAAGGGTGGGATACTAGAGAACGGTGTGATGATGTGAGTTAGAGGGGTGGGGGTATTGAAGTGGGGGGTAGTATAGTGGGGATAGAGTTATGGGGGAGGGGCCTAAAGAGTAAATGGGGAAGTGTGAGAGTGATTCATTAGAGAGAATTAAATGGTATTTAGGGGGAGAAACATCAATACTAGTGGGTTGGGGATGTAATAGAGGGTTTGGAAATAAGGCCACGAGGGGGTTTGAGAATGGAGTAGGGCCTAGGGTTATGGGAGTAAGGGGAAGGGGGTGGGGGGAGGCCATGGAAGGTTGAGAAAGTGTTGAGACCTTAATGTCCATGGTTGGGAGATCCATGGGGATTTGAATCCCTTTGTACTCACACAATAACCCATGAATAACTTCAACTAGATAATAAAAATGAACGAGTGGTATTTTTATCCAAAAAGAACCAAACCAACAAAGAAAGAAATTGAAACCAACATCATTACAATAAGGGAACCGATATATTTTGTAAAAATAATTGAAATGCAAGAGCATTTCCCTAGAAAGGATCAATAATTAATCATAATGTTGCATGATCCCAACTCCCAAACACCGTTACTCCTACTCCATAACTTGTGAAAGGCGGACATTTAGTTTTTCTAAGTGATGGTGAAAAGGAGAAAAATCATTGAGGAGAAAGAGCTTTAGGTCAAACCAAAATTTGAAATCAAGGAATGCATGGTTTGTCCTAGGGATTTTACCATTTTTTTGTTCAAAAGATTTATTTCTTTTTTTCTTTTTATTTACTTCTTAAAAAATGTGCCATAATTGATAGTTATTACCACTTATTCATTTTCCACCACTTTTAGGCCATTCTCTCCCATAATTCTCGAAATCGTACCATGGCCATACATATATGGAATGAGCCATGGAGCACACCATTAGAAAGATATTAGCCAAAAATATTCAACCATCTGACCAAACATATGTCTATAGGTATCTTAACTTCTAAATTTTACCACTTGTTTATTAGGCATATGAATGGAGATAGGTATTATCACAAAGGTGTTGATTAGTACTTCGATGCTATCAACCTAAAAAAAATATCCTCTATTGTCAAGACTTTATTTATCTACCTAGAAGTTTTAGGATGCAAGTTTCTAATATCCCACCCTTGAAACTAGTTTAGAGAGTTACAAAGGCTCTAAATGAGTCATCCAAGCATGAAATGAGGTAGATCATATGTTTTCAAGAATATCTTGGAGAAATATACAACCTAGAAACTCCAACTATTTATTTTGATGCAAAAGAACATCAATTTTAAATTCTAAACCTCTACCACCAATGTGATGCCCCAAAACAAGTCATGGTTTTGCTAAAGGTTGTTGTCGATGATAGGGTGTCAAAACTAGGAATATGATATAGAGGAATACTATATATATTAGAAATCTATAGGACTACTATATATCACCATGAGGTCCAATTTTCATTTTGATTTTGGTTTAGAATATAAATTGAACATTGAAGTTACACCAATGAAATTTGGCCCCAAGGAGACACACAAATTACACAAGTAATAGATTGGGTGTACAAACCTTGAATTAGAAAAAATGAGGGTTGTCTAGGAAAAATATTCTAAAGAGTACTCAGTAGAACCATTGGTTTTTCTAGAACATTCATAATTTCTTTTATCTTCTGTGAGAGACCTAGCTAAAAAGAAACCTATGTAGTGACCAGTGAAAAGGGTCGACATTGAAAATTTTGTACACTATATTTACTCTTGGAAAAATATGACAAACTCAAACTTGACATGTATGTTTCTAATATAGGATGTTTAAGAACTCAAAAGTAAGTTGCAGATGGCCTCTCCAAAAGAGAAACTATTGGGTGTTTAAACTAAGGTAAACAAGGTTAGATTTAATTGACTATGTGCCATTGAGATGTTGTTATCCACTTTAACTTCAATAGTTGTCATGAACATGGTTTGAAAGTTATAGTATGATAGAAAAAACTATCAATATTAAACTCAGCTAGCATTAGCAATGTAAACCCTTGTTTTATGTGTGAGGCTTGACAAATAGGAAACCAAAACACACACATGCTCTCTCTCTTTGACCAAGCCTTAGTGAAATAAGGATGATGAATGATACTCTTATGGTTTCTAATATGTCACTATACACATGAATGAGAAAGAAAAGAAAGAAAAACCACACAATTTATATAGATTTGGATGTAGAGCTTCACCAATCCAACCACTAAAACAAAGAAAAGTTCAAGGTCGTCGTAAAATCTCCATAAACACTCTTATCCACCCGATGACGTCAATAATTTATTTTCCTACTATAAACCTGCAAAAATATTATAAAAAAAATTATTAACATGAAGAAAAAAATATGTTACAATTAAGAAAACAATAAGATACATAGATAACCAATTGCTCCAGATCATAACGAATACATGTCAAGAAGCTACAATCATGACTCGAACCCTGATAGAGAGGGAGATAATCAGATGTCATACTCCCAACCATACGAACGAAGATTAGCTTAGCGATCTATATGTTAAAATATTCATCAATATGAAGAATAACTCCCCCATCAATTTTAATACAAACAACAGACCAATAGCATAGCAAAATGTATTAATTTGCAACAAAAATATGTTGTACTTTTGATTAATATCTTTGAGACAAGTGGGAAGAAATAAAGGTCAATAATTGTGTGTCAAATCCTAGTTTGAAAAATCAAACAAATAGTCATGTATAAATTGATGTGATCTCAGATGTTGGTTGTGGACCATGATCTTCCTAATTCAGAGATGTTATTTCAGTCATGTTTGGATCCTAGCACCTGACAGGGTGTGTCAGGGGGATCCTCCCCCCACTTTAGTCATTAAGGGGATCTAGGGTGGTGAAAAACTATTTTGGGATCACCCCTAGAGGGGGTTCAAGGGAAGCGCCCCCGTAGAGAAAATTTAGGAAAAAATGCCTTGTAAAATGTTGTAATTTCATAGTCATGACTTAGTCAATAATGGGTTATTTACGAGTCCATGGCTTTGGTCATCTCGTGGTATTTTCCCATGGTATTCCCTTTATCAAGGAAGGCATTGTAATACGATTGAGTATTGTATTGTAGCATTGTAAAAGTGAACTATGTGACTTTGAGAGAGAGACTGTGAGAGAGTGAAGAGGAAGTGCATTAGGGTTGTTGCAGGTTGTATCCCTTCATTTTGTTGGATTGAATAACAATAAAGGACTGGAAATATATGTGTGGGCATAGCCCATCTTGGGTGAACCACATTATATATGTGTCTCTCTTGTAATGTGTTTTAATATTTGCATATTTTTTATTGTTTATTTTTATTTCCCCTGATCCTGCTTTTCTAACATCAGAACCAACGACACTATGAATTGAATTGAACCCCTTGCCTACCTAAAACCATGTGGAATCTTCCTATCAATTGCGGAGGGAAAGGGACTATCTTTAAAACAACTCCCCCTACGTCTACAAACCACCATTTGAGTTGGCCTTATGCGAATGGAGTTCGTGAAACATTAATACATTGGCTACAACCTCAGTTAACCACCAACTAGTGGATGACACTTGTCTGATGGTGTGGTGGTCATAGAATAAAATTTGTCCTTGCCACGAGGGAAGTTTTTTTTTTTTTTTTTTCCAAGAAAAAAAAGCATAATTTTATTCATCTTTCGAGATCAAAATTACATTCTGAATATTCACAACCACGTGAATTTCGAAGTCCAAAAATTTGGAACCAAAATATAGACTGCTAAGTCTTCTGAAATATAGATCAAGGAAAGCATACTCAAATGCTTTTTCACAAGTAACTAGATAGATCATTACATTATAGATTTCCACAAAATAGAGATCATATAGATCGGTCGGTTACAGCCTGCATTATACCATCAAAATTTTTCTGAACCCACTGATGGTTCACCATCTGCCAAAAACACTGTATGCTTTCTAGGAAGATCATAAACATTATAGATTCAGCCAGTTGCCTGCAATAATCCATCAAGAATTCTGACCACTGAGAGATCACGATAAAAATACCAATTCCTATAAATAGAAACCTCTGTCAATTTATTGCAGGAAAACATACACCTGTTCACTTTTTTCACAAGTAACTAGAAAGAACATTACATTATATCCTATCATAATGTTCGGCCTGTTACAGCCCGCATTAGACCATCAAAAAATTTCTAAACCCACTTGGTTCATGATCTGCCAAAAACACTGTATGTTTTCTCAAGAGAGATCACTAACAATTTAGATTCCAGCCTGCGATAATATCACAATTTCTTAAAAAACTGATAGCTCACGATAATGCCACGAGGGAAGTTAACATTTAAAAGGATCCAAAATATTTTCATGGGTACAGTTTCTTTCTTTTGCGATTGCCTAAATTTTCTTTTTGAAGAAACCTCAATTTAACGCATTATGGCCCTTAGATGAAAATTGGTCACCTATGTTAAGACCACCACCCAAACCCCTAACTCCAAACACTTAGTTGTTCTAGATGGGGATGTTTTTGAGCTTCAAATCAACAAGAACACTACTATTGTTACTAGATAACTAGGTACCCTTGGATGAGGAATCATGGGCTATATAATTCAATTCCTTAATGTTGGCATGAAAAAGGGGCCTTGAAGAGAGATTTTTGTTAGGAGAAAATACCTCATAAATTATCTTGCTTTATCAAGTTACTATATTTTCAAAACTATTTCAAGAAATTATTTCTATGACTTCTTTAGTTTTGGGGCATGAGAATGATAACACAATTGATAAAATTGTTTGAGGGTTCATAAATAAAATTTCACAAGCAAACAAATTTAACTATTATTTGTTTGATGCCATAATTTCCTTCTTTGAAGTGTTTTAGGTACCAAGTTGTTTTTATATATCGCAGGTTGTATTTTCAATTTTCTTATTTTGAACATTTAGAATTAAACAAGATTGATTAACAAGGTCATCCAATTCTTGTAATATAAGACACCAGTTGTTAGAAGGAAAATTCATGTATACTATCTACACAATGATCCATAGTGAGCATCAACCTAGATTATTTCTTGAATGTAAACAATTACTTTAGCTAAGTCATGATTCTAAGGTAGGTGATTGGTACAAAGCTCGAAACATATTTACTCCCCGTCTTTTAACGCCAATAATTTTTTCCTTGGAGTACTTTAGGAAAAGGATAAACTATTAATTTTACTTCAAGAAATCAAAGGCTACTTTTATCTTACTTACTGAAGTGTTTTCTATCCTAGTCAAGAATAAGTCTGCCTAACCTAGTGTAGAAAAGAATGATGCAGTATTTGAATTTCATAGAAGGAAAATATTGGAATTATGACGCATATCATATAATTTCTAGCCNTAAATAAAGTGGTGGGTGCTTTGTAGATTTTATGATGCATAACAAGGAAGCAACCTCCTGAATTGTTAGTGATTGTTGAGACACACTCTTGATTATATTTAGTACAAGAAATTATTTTTCAAAAGGATGGTTAGGGTTCAAGGAGGATAAAACTGAGCAAGAAAGAAAGTGAAGGGGTTTAAAAGTGTTTGTTGAAAATAACTTGTTTTTATCATTTATTGGCCATAGAGAAGAAGAACATAGATGTAGATTTTGAGTAATGACTTATATGTCAGTTTTTTTTGTAAGCTTCTAAGGTTCATCCCTTGTATAGTCATTTTCTTGTGTGTGATTTTGTTATGTATTTATTTTGAGTTATTCCATACTTTATTTTATGATTATCAAATATTTGTGAACTTTGAACTCCTTTTAAACATATAAAAAAAATTGAGATTTATTCATAGGATTTTTATTTGTTATCTTTGTTGAATGTAATATATGTTATTTTTGTTTGAGTAAAATATGGTATTTTTAGAAGATCCAACACCTTAAGAAACTGCTCACACAAACAAGTCATAGACCAATACACCAATATTTTACGTGGTTAAAACCTTTGGAGAGGGAAACAATTCACGACCCTAGCCAAATAACTACTTAAGGAAATATATTAATGTAAAAGAAAAATATTTTACATATGAGTTTCTCACAATCGATCATCAAGCAAATGACCCTCCATGCTCTTTAAATGTAAATCATGGACTAATCAAGTGTTAAGCCACATATCAATAGTCGTTAAGACTGAGGTGAAGATGAACTATTGGATCACTCTATGTCTAAAACATATTGTGATCGTCACATTACATAAATACATATGCGTATTAAAGAAACACACTTTACATAAAGACACATTATACCAAGTTGATCTTAACTAACTCCTAAGTGTCTGAATATGCTAATACACCCACCCCCTTAAGAACAACTTAGGACTTGATTGAAGGATTTAAAAAAGTGACACAATAGGAGAAGGAAGAAGGAATTAGAGCCTATCCCCCCTTAAGAGACTTTGTGAAGATGTATCCAACTTTATCATCTATATGACAAAGGAAAAATCTGAGAATGTGATCATGAGCAAGTTTTTAGATGAAGGGTATTTGTATATCAATGTGTTTTCTGCTCCAATTGTGAACTAGATATTTGACGAGCTTGATGGGAATCTGATTGTCACACCAAAGGGTAGTTGGATGATGTTGCTTGAATCCAAACTATGAAAGGATTTATAGAAGCCACAAGGATTCTTGACTTGCATTAAATGTGACTCGATACTCTGCTTCCATTGAAGAAAGAGTAAGATCTTTTTGTTTCTTACAAACCCAAGTGACAAGTCTAGAACCAAGGTTGAAAACATAACAAGTAGTATACTTTTGATGATCAAGGTCACCAATCAAATTTGAATCAATGAAATCAACCAACAAAGGAGTCCCCCATGAACTGTAATGAATCTCAAAATGAACTATACTTCAGATATATTGAAGTATCATTTTTTCTTCTTCACAGTGACTTCCATGGTGTGTTTGCATGTATCGAGCAATAAGACCAACAAAAAGGAAATATCAGGTTGGGTATAAGTCAAGTATAAGAAACTACCAATTAGATGATGACACAAGGTGGCATCTACTTCGGGTGAAGTGTAAGTGGCAGTAATTTTGACTCTAAATTGTAAGGGAGAAGAGGTTAGTTTATAGTATTCCATGTGAAAACAATGAAGAAGATCATAAGAATACTTGGATTGAGAAAGAAAAATATCTTATTTGGTTTGCAAGATTTGGAGGCTAATAAATAATTCAAATGTACTAAGTCAGTAATTTTAAATTTCTTCTTAAGGCTTGATTACACATGGATTAAAACTTAAGGCCACCACCAATCATAATAAGATCATCAACATAAAGAACAAGTATTGTGAGATGGTTTCCTACTTTCTTGGTATAGACATTGAGGTCAAAGTTACATCTAGAAAAATTGATGTCAAGGAGAAACTATCCATTTTGGCATACCAAGCTCAAGGAGATTTCTTAAGTCAACATACATATTTCTTAGGGCAAAAAAAATGTGGGAGTCATTATGAACATAGTTGGGAGGTTGTTGCATGTATATTTATTCTTACAAATCCCCATGCAATATGGATTTGAAATCCATTTTATGGACCTACCATTTATGTGAAGTGGTTAGGGAAAGAACAAAGCAGATGGAGTTCATTTTGGAAATAGGGGGAAATGTTTCATTGTAGTCAATTTCTTCAAATTGGGAAAATAATTTGGAAACTAACCTTGCCTAAAGACTTTCAACACTTCTATCTGATGCATACTTAGTTCTATAGACCCATTTACATTTGATAATTTTTTTCCTCTCATAATTTGTATAAGATCCTAGGTATCATTCATCATTAAGGAATGTTATTATTCATTCATTGTTGTGTCCCAATATGGATTACCAAAAGGTTTTTCAAATGTCTCTTGATCACGAGTCGCTGAAACTTGAGCTAAAAGAGAAGAGACTCACTATAACTATGAACATGTTCGACGTTGATCTCTAGGATCAGCAACAAGATTATTAACTACTTTGCATTTTCTATGAACCCATTTAGGAAGCAATTGTGTTGGTGTAGGTTCATGTTCAATGGACCCAACTAGAGGATTGTGAGAAAGAGGAGGTGGATTTTCATCCTCACTATCATCATCTGAAGAAGAAATTGAAGACTTAGGATCAATAGTAAATAAATTTTGAATAGAAGGAGACACAAGAGCCAAAGATGGCTCACAAGCTAAAGATGGAACATACACCAAATTAGGCTCGTAAGCCAAGATATTTTTATCAAATTTAACATCCCTTCTAATAATATTGTCACTATATTTTGGTTGAATAAGTCTATAAACTTTAACATCTTCAAAATATCCAACAAAAAATGCACTTCTCACCCCTAGGTTGCAATGCTTTCCATTTTTCAGTAGGAATGTGATCCCATGCTTCATTTCCGAACAAACAAAAGTGGCTAACATATCATTTAATGTTACTCCATGCTTCTTCTAGTGTTATATTTTTTAGAGCCTTGGTGGGATTGAGATTAATTATGTAATTGGTACAATTAATGGCTTGAACCCAAAATTAAATGCATAATCCCTTAACTTGGATCACACAATTATCCATTTCCTTTAATGTGCAACTATTTCTCTTAGCAACACCATTTTGTTGTGGTGTATAGGGAATAAATTTATTTTTTACATATTCACCTCTGGTATATGATCTTAAATTTTTCATTTGATGTCTAGATTGTTTTTCTACAAGGGCCTTGTAGGCCAAAAACATGTCAAAAAATACACTCTTAAGTTTTAAAAGTAAACCCAAGTACATATGGAGAAGTTATCAATGAAATTAGTTGAGAAGTACTTGAAACTAGAGAAGGAAGAAGAAGGAAGTAAACCAAACAAATCATTGGGAACAAGATGCAAGGGGACTAAGGCATGCCAAGAGGCACATTTGTAAAAAAAATTCTAATGATGTTTGTTGAGAACACACACAAGGAAAACACCATGTTTTCAAGAAATAAGAGGAATACCAGTCACCATTTTTTTATTACATAGTTGTTTCAAGGAGTGTCAATTTAAATGACCAAATCACTCATGCCAATGTTTTATCAAGTCATCTCTATGAGGAATAAAATTTGAGAGAAAATGTGATGACCCAAGTTTGTTAAATATGTACAGCTTGGTAATATCATCAATGATTTTGGTTTCTAGGACATCCTTAGGATCTTTGAAATCCTTTTCTACAACTTGGCGAGGCGTAAAATCTAGAGTCTTACCTTCACCAAAATGAGTGTTTGATAGACTAAAAACAAAATGCATGAAAGAATTGGAACAAATAATACATCATTGAATTAACCATCATCTAGTTGAATTGTACCAAATCCTACAACATCAAGAGATCTATCATCACCAACAAATATTTGTTCGGTGTTACATTCATTTAAAGCTGGGAAAAAATGGCTTATCATTTTCCATATGATAAGAGGATCCAAAATCAATGAGCCACTCATTAGAACAATAATAAGATGCATTGAAGGAAAAACCAAAAGCAAAAAGTGCATTCCTATGAGAAGTAAATCTAGAATAAGAGTCAAGGTCGATGTTGTGCATCTTCAGTGTTGCTTCCAAGGTTTCCATCGTCTTTAAACACTTAGATTCCACATGACCATCTTTCCTGCAAAAATTGCAATGGTGGTCAATATTCTTACCATTTGATTTAGCTCCTTTGTCACCAATGGAAAGATGAGCTGGCTGAGAGGGTTTAGGGCTCTTATTTTCTTATTATTATGACGATCTTGCTTCTAGGGATTATTGGACTAATACTTTTGTTAGATGTAGGCTTGTTAGATGTATCGATAGTGTTGATCACTCCAAGATGTAAGAGCTTATGTTTCTCTCGATTCAAAGAATCACAAGAGGTTTCAAGACTGGGTTCTTTATAAGTATACTCCACAACTTCTTTTATGAAGTAAAAAGTAGATATGAAAACATAATAAGTAGGACCGAGCTTAGAAATAATATGATAAACGCATTTCTTTTCTTTCTTTTTTATGTTTCATTCTTCAACTAAGAGTCTAAGGGTTTTGTACTGAGATGGATAGTCTTAAATGCAAGAGAAAACACTTCGATATAAAGTAACCAATTGATTTTCAAGCTAGTGACCTTGAATCTCATTATGTTTACCAAATACAATTTCTAACATTTCCCATGTAATACCCCGGTTTTGACCCCATGGTATTGAAATTGTACATGATGTATATATTGTGATGAATCATGGCAAGGAGCTCAAGGCCAATACCCTACCATTGATTGATGTTTTGTGTATAGGTGATCAAGGTTTATACCTATGGTTATGGTGCTAAGACAGGAACAATACATTTTGATATATCATGTAATTATACAATTAATAAAATACCACAACTAGCTATGGGACTGCAACGTGAAAGAGATGGGGGCATGATTTCACAAAGGAACAGAGAGGGATTAAGCCAACAAATTCCAGGTGAGTGATTGCAGGTTCAATCCTCGCAAAACCTAGTCTAATTAGCAGAGAATCCTTTGTTGATTTGTCATCCAAGTCACCCAGGCAAACGCGAGCTCAAAATTAAATCCTTTTGCATAGAAATTTTGTGCATGCTAGCTGATTTAACTATCGTGCTAGTTGATGCTGTGAAATCCTTATGGGTCATTGGATCTATGTCCCCACTAGATCAACGATGGACTCCAAACTTGATGAAGCGTATTTCATTGGAATTTAGTGCACATAAAAAGTTTGTTAAGTCATGCTAGTTGAATTAGTGAAATTGTTGTGCTCCGTCGATCTGTTTGATGGTCGATCCCAGCCGTAGATCTGTTCAAAAGTTACCCATTTGTTAACTCGTCCACCCTAGTTCATCCCTGTGCTCGATCATTCAATTTTCTTGTAGGAAAATGATTGAGGAAGTTAACTCCTTGGGCAGAGCAAGGCATGACAGTCTTATTGCTTGTCTGAGCAAGCCTCCAAGTCTGCAGCTTGGGAAGCCACATTCTTGCTTCTGCAGCAAGCAAGCATGTGGATGTGTGCCATCCCTTCCTTTCTCTCAGTTGCAAGAAGGTTTTTTTATTGGAGGAAAGCATTCGATCATACACGATTTGATCATTCTGATCAATTGGTTCATGCGCATTGTTGGTGGTTCACTACCCCGAGTCACGAAAGAATGGTTCAGCTGTGTTTTTGTTGAGTGAGTGGGAAGTGGATATCTCTTGATTTTATGAGGGTGTGGTCCTCCGTAGTTTCCCCAGTGCTTTTGTTAAGTGGTTCATTGTTTAGAATGGTTTTTCTTACTCTCCTGAGTGGTGGAAGGTGTTTTTGTGGTGGTATCCTCTTTTACAGAGTGAGTGGAGCCTATTTTGGGTTGTGTTTATGTTATGGACTATTGTGATGTGCATCCTTGTTTTGGTCTGAAAGACTTAGGATTCGAAGAGGCCCATAATTTGCTGATAAACCTAGTGAAGAGAGGAACCTCACAAACATATCAATAGGGGTTGGAAGATCCTTTATACACGCCCAGAAGGGCACTAGAAGGGAAGGTATAGCCTGAGGGAACTATGTCGCAGTGAAGGGAATACTTCCTTGTGTTGGGTGTGTAGGTTTTGTGGGATGCCAAGCTGGATATATCTAGTGTAGGTGTGCATAGCTCTAGGGTTGAGCTCACTAGCTCAGCAATTCTACCTTTCCATTGCCTTAGCAACCTCAGAAACCCAACTATTGGTTGGTTTGGTTGAGTTGTGGTGAGAATTTGACCAAGTGTGAGTCATTGCCTTGACGGCCTGTGAAACCCAATTGTATATTGGCTTGGTTGGGAAGCCTGTGAAACCCATTTGGATATTGGTTTGGTTGTGTCTTATTGTGCATGTTGGCCATGTGTGTAATCCTTGGCTGGATAGTCTGAGAAACCCAACGGTAGGTTGGTTTGACTGTGTTTTGATGTGTGTTGGCTATGTGTGAGCTTGTTGTTCCCTGGTTCTTTATGGAAATCATGCCTAGCTCAGGGGTGGCAATGTGTTGAAAGATTAATGAAC
Source organism: Pseudotsuga menziesii (assembly GCA_001517045.1). NCBI lineage: Eukaryota > Viridiplantae > Streptophyta > Pinopsida > Pinales > Pinaceae > Pseudotsuga > Pseudotsuga menziesii. Next base: position 33,901 of record LPNX011019330.1, on the reverse strand, counting down.
ACACTGGACTATGGTTGGGTGGAACGTTACAACGACATAGTTAGTTGCAGGACAAATTCATCTCCAAGATAAGTATTCTATGTTATTATGTTTATGCAATGTAGTTATTTATGAATGAATGAATAAATATGATGAATGCTTGCAATGTTTCAGTAGAATTTACTGTTGATGAATGTTCATGCATTTGTATCTATATTTTCCTTATATATTTCAATGTGTGGAAATTGAACACAGGTGTTAGAACAATTACACTCACAAAAATTGCCAATTACACATGCAAATTACACACAAAGGAGACTAAATATGGAGCAGAACACTAATTTGTATTGAATAAGTGTACAATAGCCAACCTTGTGAAGTCATAGGCTGCCACAATAAATAATTACATGGGATATTTGAATGCATTGGGATTCCATTCGAATTGGTCAAAAGCAGGCTTACTAAAACTAAGCAAATCCCCCATAGGTGCATAAAGCAACTTCCAAATCTGTCTAGGAGCTCATGAATTGGCAAAATCAATTAGGGAGGCTGATAGGTGATGGAAGGACAAATCATACATGCTTTTATTAGGAGAAAAGAGTGGAGGATGATGGGGACAAAAAACAAGTTAACTTCACCTAGTCAAACTTTCCCAATTGCCTTAAAACTCAGTAAAAGCAGCAATAAAGCAGAAAAAGAAGATATGTGCTAGGAAGGCCAGGAATAAAGAAGAAATGATTCCAAGAGGTTTCCCAAGTGCTCCATGACTCATTTTTAGCAAGTTTGACCATCTAGGACATGTGGAGGACAACTTGCATAGAGTGGAATATGGAAAGTAGGAAAATAAGACAAAAATGGAGATAATTCATGTCTAAGATAGCTAACTATGGGTTGATTATTATAACACCCCACCTTAAGCCTGACTTATGAGTAAAATATCAAAAAATAATAGGGCCTAGAAACAAGGCTTAGTCACCCTTTACATACTGCATGTCCATTTAACCAAGGAAAGAGGCAGAAACCCAGTGGGAAAAATCCTCCCTTAAACATGGATAGTAAAACAAAATTTGAAAATATTATCATCAATCATGCTTCACAACATGATCAGCAATCCCCAACAGTGATTTGAGATTGCTGAAAATCTTCTCACAAAAAACTTTGGTGAAGATGTCTGCTACTTGTTCTGAAGATGAATAAAAGAGTAGGTGGAATGGTGCCATCATGCACAAGCTATTTGATGTAGTGCATATGGATCTCAATGTGTTTGGTTCTCTGTCTCTGAACTGGATCATTGCAACTTTGAATGGTACTCTGATTATCACAATAGATAGTAGTTGAGTATTCTGATTCGAAGCCACACTCACCAAGTAACCCCTGCAACCATAAACATTGAGTTGTTGCATTTACAACTCCTCTGTACTCTGCTTCTGTAGATGAGAGTGCAATGGCACTCTGTTTCTTGCTTGACCAGCTGATTGGTCCTTCAGCAAGCATGAACACATATCCTGATTTTGACTTTTGATCTGTGTTGTCACCTGCCCAATCACTGTCAGTAAACCCAATCAAATCAAGATCAGATTTAGCTTTGTAGAAGATCCCATGAGTCCTTGTTTCCTGAACAAAGTTAAGGATTCTTTTGGCTGCAATCCAATGGATCTCATGAGGCTGATCCATCTATCTTGAAGCCACACTTACTGCATAATAAAGATCAGGTTGAGTATGTGTAAGGTACAGCAAACACCCAATCAGTTTCCTATACAGTGTATTATTTACCATACGTGAAGAATCTGCTTCTTTAAGCTTAACTCCTGAAAGGAAGGGAGTATTGCTTGGCTTGCAATATTTCATGTTGAACTTGTTCAGCAAATCCAAAGCATAGTTGGACTGATTTACTTTTATTCCATGTTTGGTTTGAGAAATATCAAGACCAAAGAATTGGCTCAATAACCCCAAATCAGTCATAGAAAATGCATGGTTCATTGCATCCTTCAAGGAGGCAATTTCATCCTTTGAGCTTCCTATAATGAGAAGGTCATCTACATACAAGACAATAATCATCAAAGAACCATGAATCAGCTTCAAATAAACATTAGGATCAGACTTCCATTGAACAAAATTCAATGATAGCAGAAAGCCATCAATCTTGGCATAGCAAGCCCTGGGGCTTACTTAAGCCCATACAATGATTTCTTTAGCCTGCACACAAGAGATGGATTAGTAACAAATCCTTGAGGCTGCTACATGTAAATATCTTTAGTAATATCTCCATTCAGGAAAGCACACTTCACATCCATGTGATGTACCTCCCACTGCTTCAAAGCTGCAATGGCCAAGGCTAGCTTGATGGAGTCCATCTTTTCCACTAGTGCAAAGGTCTCATTGTAGTCTATGCCATGTACCTGTGAGTAGCCCTTGGCTACCAATATTGCCTTGTATTTCAAAGGTGAACCATCAGCAGCAAACTTGGTTTTGAAAACCCACTTACATTGAACTAGCTCCCAAGTGTTGTTCTTCTGGAGTGAGCTGAATTCTTCTTTCATGGCTGTTTTCCATCTTGGATCATGTGTTGCATATTCATATGTATGTGGGTCTGATTCAACCATCAGATAGCATTTCTCTTCAAACAAGGGTTCTTTCATACACAGGGCACTCTCAAACTGAGATCTAGTCCTCCTAGAATCACTAGGATTTCTAGCTAGTTCCCAAGTTGCATGAATGGTATTTGCTGCCCATTTTGGTCTTGTAGGAATGTTAGGATCTGAAATTAAATCATCATTATTAGACATATCAGAATCAGCAAACTCACTTATCTCTTCACTTACATTCAGTGGTTCTGGTGGTGAAGAAGACTCTCCAACTTCAACTGCTGCTAAAGGCTCTTCTTGGAACTGAACACTCCTTTCAATGAAGGCTTTGTTTGTGCTCAAATTGATCAGCTTATACCCTTTTGAATCTTCAGAGTACCCAACAAATAGACACTCTTGGCTTTGGGGGCTGCAAAGCCTTCCTCTTTTCTATTGGAATTCTAGCCCAAGCCCTTGAGCCAAAAATCCTAAAATGGGTCACATCTGGCTTGTGCCCACTCCATGCTTCAAAAGGAGTCATACCATCAAGTTGTTTATGAGGCACCCTATTCTAGATATAGGCTGCACAGTTTATAGCTTTGGACCAAAACTTTGGTGGCAAAGTCTTAGCCTCCATCATGCAGGTTGCCATCTCTTTCAGTGATATGTTCTTCCTCTCAGCAACGCCATTTTATTGTGGTGTGTAAGGGATAGAATGCTGCATATGAATACCTGCATCTACACAATAATGAATGACTCAGACTTGACATACTCACCACCATTGTCATATCTAAGGACCTTGAGTTTCCTCCCATACTGGTTTTCAACCAAAGCCTTAAAGACTTTGAAGAGGCCAAAAACTTCAAACTTGTGTTTCAGGAAGTAAACCCAGCAGAACCTGGAAAAGTCATCTATGAATGTCAATGAATATTTGGCCTGACTCATTGACATATGAGGAAATGGGCTAGCAACATCACTATGGATCAACTCAAGAGGTGCAGAGGTTCTCCCATGACTAGCTTTCTCAAATTTATGCTCTTAGTGTTTTCCTAAGATGCAACCTTGACAAACTCCTTTGGAAAACTTAATCTTTGGTAACCCTATGACCATTTATTTTTCACTAAGATCAAAAAGATACTTATAGTTAAGATGGCCAAATATTTCATGCCAAAGCTTGCTTGCCTCATTAGCATGAATCAGAAGAGCAGAGGGGTTTGAGTAGGGTAGAAAATGTGAAAACACGTATACCTTTGAAGTGTGATTTGCAACTCCTTTTGCAATGACTTTACCACTTGAGATCTCTATGATCTCAACTTCATCAGGGGAGAATATGACCTTCTTTGGAGACCCTGTGTGGGTCATCTAATACACTGATAAGAGGTTAGAGGCAAGACCTGGAACATACAATACATTGCTGAACTTACCATGGTCAAGATCAATCCTCCCTTTGCCCAAAATTTCAGTGAGAGAGTCATCTCCCAGTACTATTGGTGGACCTTTCGACATGTCAAGTGAGGTGAATGCCTCCTTGGTCGAAACCATATGTCTTGAAGCTCCAGAATGAATGATGAAACTAGGTGAGCTTGATGTGCCAACAACCAATGCATGAACTCTCTCTATGTCTTCTGAATTTGATCCTCTTTCCCTCTTCTTTGAGCTATCAGGAAGGTAGATTCCATTCTTCTCCAAGAGTTGGGTCAGCATGTCAATTTGCTTTTTCATGCAAGAGCTTTCACGATGATTTCCCTTACTGCAGTATGCGCACTTGCTCATTTCTCCTTTGTTCTTCTTCTTCTGGGGGTTCTTCTTGGAACCTTGGGGCTCCTCTGGAGACTTGTTCTTGTCTCTCTTTTGCTCAAGTGGCTTCTTAGATTTCTTCTTTCCTTTTGAATCCACCCTCGAATCTTTAGCAACCAGAGCTTGGTCTTTGGAAGGTTTGATGGTGCCCATCATCACCAATTTATCTTGTTCTTGTGTGAGAGATTCCATGAACTCTGCAAGTTTAGGCCTCTTCCAAGCTCGAGCTGTCAACTTGGTGGCATGGAAGGTTGAAACAAACACTGAATAGTCAGGGCCAAGCTTCGAGAGTATGGCTAAAACCAGTTGCTCCTCCTTCTTTTCGATTCCACACTGTTTTAGCTACAAAACAAGGGCTTTAAACTTGGAAAAATAGAATTGTAGGGATTCGAAGCTGCTGGGACTCACGGAGATCAATTCATTCTCGATTTTATGTCCTCTCATATCATCTATTTTACCAAAAAGTTAAACAAGCTTCTCCCATACTTCATTTGGTGATGTCAATCCATTAAGATGGAAAAGGAGGTCTCTAGATATGCTCAGACACAGGAGATCATAGGCCTCATCCCTCCTATTGTGCCATTTAATTTTCTCTGCAACTGCATTGGGCTTTGCTTTTGTTTCCATAGTCACTCTGTAGAGGCATTTTTCTCTCAACAGTATCTCCATCTATGCTTTCCATTCAAAGAAATTAAATGGAGTCAAGATGATCTTCTGAGATTGATCCATAGCTCAGAAATTGTCCCTTCAGTCAGCAGAATGCTCCTAGTCAATGATGTTGAACTTGCAATAATAATATGGAAGGAGATAAATTGATCTACAAAGTCTCCTATACCATGTGTAAATTGAACCCAGGTGTTAGAACAATTACACTCACAAAAATTGCCAATTACACATGCAAATTACACACAAAGGAGACTGAATATGGAGCAGAACACTAATCTGTATTGAATAAGTGTACAATAGCCAACCTTGTGAAGTCATAGGCTGCCACAATAAATAATTACATGAGAGATTCAAATGCATTGGGATGCCATTCGAATTGGTCAAAAGCAGGCTTACCAAAACTAAGCAAATCCCCCATATGTGCATAAAGCAACTTCCAAATCTGTCTAGGAGCTCACGAATTGGAAAAATCAATTAGGGAGGCTAATAGGTGATGGAAGGACAACTCATACATGCTTTTATTAGGAGAAAAGAGTGGAGGATGATGGGGACAAAAAACAAGTTCACTTCACCTAGTCAAACTTTCCCAATTGCCTTAAAACTCAGTAAAAGCAGCAATAAAGCAGAAAAAGGAGATATATGCTAGGAAGGCCAGGAATAAAGTAGAAATGATTCCAAGAGGTTTCCCAAGTGCTCCATGACTCAATTTTAGCAAGTTTGACCATCTAGGACATGTGGAGGACAATTTGCATAGAGTGGAATATGGAAACTAGGCAAATAAGACAAAAATGGAGATAATTAATGTCTAAAGTAGCTAACTATGGGTTGATTATTCTAACACAATGCATTTATGTTTTTGGTCATGGAGGCTAGAAGCCTAGTTACAGGGCCAAAAATGCAGCTAAGGTAAGAAATGTTGTGTTTTTGCACCTCGGGATCCGCCTCCAGGAGGCGGAGGGCAGAAGCAGGAAAGTGTAAAAAGGTCCTAAGGTAAAAGTTAACTTTCCAATTTCTGAAGTCCAAGGTCAAAAAGCAGAAGACGGAAGTACAGAAAAAGGTTAAGGTCATTTGTTATGTTTCTAATTTTCGAGCTCCGCAACGGAGGGTGGAAGTGCAGAAGTCGAAAGGAGGAAATTGGATAAAGGATTATGTTGTTTGTTATGTTTCTAGTTTCTGAGTTATGAGGTTGGAAGGGCGGAAGCGGAAGAGCGGAAGGCAGAAGGTGGAGATTCGTTAAGTATTTCCATCGAACTTTATGTTTTCAACTTTTGGGTTTTGAGGTCAGAAAGGCAGAAAGCATAAGGCAGAACCATGGTTGAAGGATGTCGTCGAACGCTATGTTTCTGAATTCCGAGTTCTAAGGTCAGAAAGACGGAAAATGGAAGTGCAGAAGGAAAAAGGCGGAAGAGTTGTTAAGTGTTTGTGTCATAGATTAAGCTTCTAATTCCTGATTTTCGAGGTTGAAAGGGCGAAAAGCAAAGGTGTGGAAGGCGGAAGGTGAAAGAGTGTTTAAATATTTTCGTCGCACATTAAGTTTATGATTCCTGTCTTCTGAGGTCGGAAGGGATGAAAGAGGAAGTGCGAAAGGTGGAAGAGTGTTTAAATGTTTCCGTCACACATTAAGTTTCTGAGTCCCGACTTTTGAGGTCCGAAGGGAGGAAAGCGGAAGTGTGGAATGTGGAAGGCAGAAGAGTGTTTAAATGTTTATGTCACACATTAAGTTTATGATTCCTTATTTTCGAGGTCGGAAGGGAGGAAAGAGGAAGTACAAAATGCAGAAGGTAGAAGAGTGTTTAAATGGTTCTGTCGTACATTATATTTCCAATTTCCGAGGTCAAAAGGGAAGAAAGCAAAAGTGCAGAACGTGGAGTGTAGAAAGGACAGGTTCAGTGCGAAAAAGGTGTTTCCGGTCGCAGAAGGGATATGTCAAGGGTGGAATGATTGTTACAGTGGTTTCTAAGCCCCATATTGAATGTTAAAGAGGGTGTTAACACCCATACCCTGTGTTTCGAAAGGAGAACAAGGGTTCTTGAAGCAAAAAAAATTATTTATCCGCATTATGGGGTATGGGGACGTTACATCCCAGTTTGCATATAGTGAGTCAATTCCTTAAAGGTGGAATATTAACTCATTAGAGATGGACATCCCGACTAATCCATAGGATTAATCACTTTTATTATCCCATTTTATTTTCTTATCGACATCAACGGGGGGGAATCCCTTTCCCAAGGAAACCTAGTAAAGTCCCCTACTTTGTAGAATATCCTCCGTATTGGATTTCCATGAGAAGAAGTTGGTACTAGTAAGCATAATATCACTTAGAGTGGCCAAATTATAATATGACTTCAAATGTGAAAAATGATGGTCTAGATGTAAAGATATCAAAACAACAGAGAGTTTAAAAAAAAGATCACTAAAAACAGACTCCAAATATTAAAGTTATGCTTTTTTTCAGAAAGGAATCAAATGAAACTAGGGATCCATGTGGTAGGTAGAGGTGGAACCACATGGTGATGTGTGCAAAAGAAATGCAATAAAGAATCCCCACCCAAACTAACATTTCCTATAAGCTCACTATTACAAATAAGTTGTTTTAAAATAAGTGACCCACTTTTATAAAACACGTGGGAAGCACTTTTACAATGTAATTACTTTATAAATTAAAGTTACATGAATTTTTGCAAAAAAGTAGCAAAAAGAAGGAAATGAAACCCAACAACTCTTGCTTAGACTTTTAATCAAGTGAGTTTAATAAAATATCTAGTAATATTGTGGGGAAGAGTAGGGTTTTTGTTGTTGTTGTTGAAAAGTGTTCCTGCCCAAAAACTCTTGGTTTTTTGGCTTACAAGACACTTTACACAACCACACAAAAACAAAAAAAAACAAAATTCCAAAACTGAAATTTCTCAAATTTGCAGTTAGTCCCTGGTTAGCTTACTCAGAAAATGTAAGGTTTCTCACTACTTTTGTTTTACCAAGTAGGCACGTCAAAGAACATATGCAAATTGAAAAGATAACAAACTGAGAATAAAATAGAAAATTACATCGTTTACCAGTGTGTGCAGTAAGATTCCAACTACATGACGTTGAATAACCTCTTGTAATGCTAACTCATGGATTCTCAAGCATGCAAAAGCAGCAAAACTCAATGGGTAAGGATTCCTAGCTTGCCCAACCTTTATGCTCACTTACAACCATCTCTTTTTTTGTAAAACCTGTAGTTATCCTTCCATATTTGAATTTCTAGTTATGCATAGTCTGGTAATTGATGATGGAAATGGGATGAGAAACCAAAAGCAAGAAGTCTATGTAGTGTAAAAAACTATTGTCCCAAAATATGCATATTGAAAAATGGATGTAGACTCCGAAAGAAAGTGGTGAAAAAGACAATTGACACAACTTCTGAACATCAAAGAGAAGAGTCTTACAGTAGTCATATAAGTATATTCATCCCATCCTTCCATAACTACATGAGAATAATTTCCTCACCAACCTAACACATGCATATACAATGATTGGATTCAATAGTCAGAAGGAAGTAATTGGCTCATTTTTGGAAAATGGAAGCAAATGGATGAGTTCTAAGGTTGACACTTGGTAATGGAGGATTTAATATTCCATTGGCCCCCTTTACTGTTCCCCTCTAGTTCTCTTTACATATCCATCTTGGATGATCAATATTATTTTCCAACATAATATTTACCTAGATTTTACGTGAATCTGTAGGCATCTAATAGATCATTTTCCCCTCATTTCAAAAACTATAAGAAACCAAAATTCCTTCAACATTCTCTAGAGCTACCAAGAATTTTCTCTGTCCTAACAAGACCTCGGTGTCTATATCCTACATGTCGAACAGGTGCCATGCCTGGACGCGTGTCTACCATCAAATTTTTTGTGTTTGAAAATTAGGACATGTGTTTGGACCATGTCCCACATGTGCCAGACTGTGTTCCAATTTTTGAACACATGTCCCCTACAAAAAGGGGCCTCCAGGTTATAAAACATGTTTTTTGCTCATTATTTTTATTATTTGTGTAAGTTTGAAAGTATTGAGAGAGGATATATTTGCAAGCGAAGGGTTTTTAAGGGATTTCAAGAGGATTCGAGACATATTTGGTATCTAGAGGAGATATTTTTTACACAGCGGAAAAAAATTTCATTTACCTCAAGGAAGTGCTAGCTAAATCATCGAAGGCGTCAAAGAACAAAATAAAGGAGGAATGTCACTGCTAGTGGTCCCTCCCCGCCTAATTTTTCAGGAAATACTCCAAGTACTTCAAGTGAAGTTGTTGGTGCTACCATGGATTCATATGACCCTATTATAGAAAAACAACAAGCACATGAAAAAAATACCCCCTATGGAAGTATGTAACAAGGAAGAAAGGTCCTAAATTGAAGCTTAGTGGAGAGGGGGGGGATTTTGTTTGGACTTGTAATTACTACAAGAATCAATTCAAGAGAACCTACTACTGAGTTAAGGGCCATTTTTTGGGCCTTCGTTGTGGACTTGCAACATGCAAACTGGTGAATTCTACCCAAATATACGATATGGAAAAAAAAGATACAATTGGCTTCGGGAATGTGATAGTAACAAGCAAGAAAGTTCAGAAACATGATGATTGTCTTTCATTCTTAAGGAACCCAACTAGAAAATTTGTGAGTGGGGATGAAATTCAACCACTAGAAAGGAGGGAACCCCAACATATGGTCCAATGGACAAGATTTATCAGCAAGAGAAGTGAGATGAGGTTGATCTTATCGTTGTATTCCTTTTATATCTCAACTTCATTTCATTTAATGTTGCATGATTTCCTTAGTTCATTGAGATGTGTCTATCTCTAGTTGAAAAGGCTCCAACAGGGTATGTGCCTCCAAGTTCATAGAAGCTTAGAACCTCATTGTTGGGTAAGGAAAAGAAGGAGGTGGAAAAAATCCTACACCCTATCAAATCATCATGGTCTGTATTTGGTGTTACTATTGTTTCTTATGGATGGGTAGATTCAACACGCCATCCACTCATCAATTTCATGGTGTCTTCCCAGAATGGACCAGCCTTATTGAAAGTGGTGGATTCTCTTGGAAAATACAAGAATCCTCAACATATGGGTAAGACGTTCATTAAAAGTTATTGATAAAAAAGTTGATTATTCCTGTGTGCAAATCATCACCGATAATGCACCTGTTTGCAAAGATGCTAGCATGATTTTGGAAGCAAAATATCCACAAATATTTTGGACACCTTGCATTGTTCATTCTTTGAATTTAGCACTTAAATATATTGCTTCATATGTGATATGGATTGTCAATCTTATTGATGATGCACACCATATTCACAATTTTGTAAAAAACCATATCAATGCCCTCACAATATATAAAGAGTACACAATCTATCATTGTTGAAGGTTGAATATACTCGATTTAATTCCTCATTCATCATGCTTAAAAGGTTGTGGGAGGTTAAGGTAACTCTTGGGGCCATGGTTATTTCAGAGTTTTGGACCTTTTGGAGAAAGACAAATGAAGTTGCTCACAAAAGGTAAAAGACGCAGTGCTAGATGATGTTTCGTGGGAGAGGGTATATCTTGCCATTAATATCATGGACCCTATCATTTCTTTGTTGCAGTTCACAAATAAAGACCAACCCATCTTAGGAGTTGTTTATGAGGGGGGGATTTCATGATTGATTCTATGAAGACCATTGCTATGAAAAACGAGTGTTATGAGTAAGGGACATCAACAAATAACTTATGATACACCATACATGATATTCTTATCATCATGTGGGATAAGAATTGCACACATTTGCATTGCTTGGGTCACTCATTGAATCATATGTTCTACAGTCGTGAGTAGCTTAGTGGTGGGCCCTTTCACATATTCCCTCCTCACATGGATGGAGAGATTTCACAAGGGAGGAAGGTAGCATTTAAAATTATATATCATGATAGAGAATCCCTTCATGAAGTGGAGGAGGGATTCATAGAGTTCTCCACTAGAATTGGGATATTTGTAGGGCATGATGTTCTTAGAGATAGGGGGCCAAGAAGGCCTATGGTTGGTGGGAAATTCATGGGGCATCATGCTCTATTATACAACAGTTATCCATGCAGGTCCTCTCTCAAGTTACTTCATCCTCTTGTTGTGAGAGGAATTAGAGCACATATTGGAATTGTACAATTTTAGAAAGACCAAGATTGAGCAGTTTAAGGAAAAGGAAAAGATGTATGTGCACACTAACCTTTATCTTATTACAAGAAGACACAAGAATGGTTGAAGGGAAAGAAAATTATGTGGGATGTGTTTCCTGATGATATGATTTTGGATGAAAATGTGGAATTGGCATTATCCAACTTAGATCTTAATGAACTAATGCTAGATTCAGTCACTTTTGAGGGGCCATTCTCCATGCTATCAAATGCAACAATCTTGGATTGGGTGCAGAGGATGGAGGAGAGAGCAATGACAATGATGGTGATTTTTCCATGGAGAAGCTGGAGGAAAATTGACAGCGGCCAGTACCACTAACCCACTATGAGATTCTTCTCTATATTGTATCTACTATATTTTGTATTTTCCAGTGGCATTCTCTCAATATCTATGAAACGCATTTTGATTTTGATGACTTCACAAGAAAGATGCAATTTATGGCTATAAACTTCTATTATTCGTGTGTCCTTCAGCATGATTCATAATTGAATGATTGATGCAGCATATAGTTTTTAAGAAATTTGGATATGTGTGTGTGTGTGTGTGTGTGTGTGTGTGTGTGTGTGTGTGTTTCCTCTAAAGAATTAAGAAATTCAGAGATCCAGATGGAATCATCCTTGGAACAGTGCTATCAGATGCGGTGGAAGAACACAACATTATGTAGTTTTGATGAATTTGATTCCCTTTTCATTTATGGTCTATGGTGGGTGAGGAATTCTGCTATTTTTCATGAACTAAGGATTCCCTTTGAAGTTACTCGACAATGGTTGTGCATTGGACACAGGATTATACAAATGAGGAAAAATTAAGAATAATTCTACATCTGATTCACCCAAGCATAAAAAAAAAGATCCATTGGGCATATTTTGATGGATCTAGTCAAGGGGATCCACCTTTGGGAGGATCGGGAGGAATTATTTAAATATAAGAGGATTTGTAAGTAAAATGTTGTTATTGTTTGGGTCATCGTTCCAACAACAAGGAGGAATTGGTTGCTTTGTGGCTAGTGCTTAACTGAGCTTTAGCTCAGAAGATTACAAATTTGCAGATCTATGGTGCGTTGAAAATTGTCATAGAATGGTAAAACAATAAGATTCAAATCAAAGCTCCACATTTACAACATCTTTTGGTAATAATCAAAAGACAGATAGGAAAGTTCGCCTCCATTTCCTTCAATCGTGTGTATCGTGAATTGAATGAAGAAGTAGAGGCACTTTCCAAGAGGGCAATGTTATTGGCTCCAAGAACACTAGTTGAAGAGGAGAAAATGGGTAGGTACATACTTAACAACTGAAAAATGAAGAGGTAGAACATGATTTGGCAGAGGGAGTCAATCAGCTTGAAAGTATTTCAGGAATTTTTGTCTTGCACAATTATGACAACCAATGATGTTGTAGTTTTGTATGAAAAAATTCTAGGTTTGTAATTCATGGGATTCCTAAAGGAAATGAAAGAGATGGAAACTGTCTGTAATGTAAGCTCTTGGAGCAGTGATGTAAGTCCTTCTTGGACGGTCAATGTCATTATCTATGAATAAAAGAATTTTTCTTCGAAGAATATGTATGTATGTATGTATGTATATGTTTGTGTGTGTGGGTGTGTGTGTGTGGGCATGTGTGTGTATGTGGGTGGGTGGGTGGGTGTGAGTGTGTGTGTGTGTGTGTAATGTGTCCCCATGTCCTATTTTTTGGGTCATCGTGTTCGTGTCAGATACTCGTATCCACGTATTCTTCATGTCCCATGTCATTGTGCCATGTGACTAAGGTACATAGATGTTTAACAGGAGAGGTTTCTACCATAGATGGACATGAATGTAAGTTTGATTCAAGAATTGATTATTTTGGGCATGATTGAGGCCCAATTAAGGCCATATTTTGAGTCGATGATCAAGTATTAATTCTCCTCTCAAAGACATTATGGTTACTATTTTCTATTTTTAGGGGGATTGTAGTGATGTTGTTGATTTACACCTATCAAGAGTTATAACCTTCGAGTTAATAGAGAGGAAGATATTGTTGATGATTGTCAAAATTCAAGTTTCAAAGTTTACTCTTGATTTTGAGGATTACAAATTACTCAAGATGATGGATTGAGGATTCAATGCTTTTGGCATGGATCTTTCACATGTTTTTTTTGGATTTGGTCAGTTTGATCTTTAGAGTATATTCATTGAGATAGTTTAACACTTGGCATTTCTTAGAAAGTTTAGGATTTTTAGGATTTTGGTATGGTTGGTTTTCCATTTTGAAATTTGAGGATCCAATCACTTATTGTGGATTTGTAACTTACATGTTTTTTTTATTGTTTTTATCGAGCAGTAGTTCAGTTGATATACTTCTTTGTTATTTTCTGGCAAGTTACAATTCACTCATTGTTGCATCATTCACAAGTTTTTATGGATACATGATTGAGATGTCGATAGGCATTTTTTTGGTCAACTAGATTATTAATAGTTTTTTATGTGTTGATTCTCGAGAAAAAAAAATTGTGAACATCTTTGTTCACTTATTAGTCTTTAGAATATATTGGATGGTCTTTAAGCCTAGCAGAGGACAACTAATTCTTCACACTTTTTCTTGGAACATTAGATTGCCAAGAATTTTCAGGATTTGGGAATTGTTGGACTTACAACCAACTTACTTCCAATTAGGGTTTCCTCTCATTGATTTTGGGTTGACATCAGTGAACACTTCTTGGTTATTTAACCCATTTGATGCATAATGATATTTGTATGCTTGGTGATCAATATCCAATTTTGGTATTTTTTAGGTAGATATTCATTGAGGCTTTAAACCATCAGTATTAGGTTGAACACTTGAAGATGTTAGCCATTTTTGCACCAATATCCATTGCCTAATTTGTACACTTATATGGAATTATGATTAAGGGAGGATTGTTATCATTGGGTTTCCTCTAATCCTAAGTCCCTGACCACCTTCATGTATACCTTAGGGCATAGTCCTTATCCTATGTAATATGTTCTTAGGTATGTTTTATGGTTATGGTTATAATATTCCTGATTAGGTATCATTGGTTGTTATATGGTGGTTATCATGATTTTACTATATATTGTACAATATTATGTGAACACAAAATACCATATTCTTGTCTTTTTCGTCATTTCTTAATCACATTAAATATATTCTTATTATTTATATTATTTTAATTAAGTGTAAATAAATAAGAAACATATCAATATGTTATAAATATTAAAATAAATATCAAAATGTACATCATAACGGACCACATCATTGAACACTGTCAGATTTCTAGGGAATAAATTAGGAAATTCTATTTTTTGTAAATAAAATCTGAAATTACTATTTCAGATTTTAGTAGTTTCTGTTTCCTATTTTTCTAGCTTAGATATCTGCTGATTTAATTTGTTGATTTTGTGGCCTTCCTGATTTGGTGGCCTTCCTCTACTATTTATCTTGTAATCGTCTCTCTTGAAAATCAATAAGTATGATTATTCTTCTTATCAAAAAACATTCAAACACATACAATCCAAGGGATGGATTAAACTACATAAGTATATTCCCATTACAAGATAGAGTTACAATAAAGGAAAGGATTAAAGTGATGTATCAGATCATTATATCTCTTCACTATGAAGATATATGTGAGAGAGCTCAATCTTGCTATTACATATCACTACAAATCATGAATGTAAAATACTGCAACTATTTCATTGTCATATGCATTTATTTTCTTTATGCCTCTACAATGAATGAAGTTACATATTTATATAGAAAATATTATGGAAATTTATCTTTAATCACATAGTTGCTAAGTTAAGCCAAAAAAAAGTTCTCAAATAAACTAAAGATCTATCAAATGCTATGGTCCTAGTGCTAATGCAATCAATTTTGATCACTAGACTTATTGGGTGCACCAACCTAGTCAACTATGAGATCTTCTTAAGGATGCCAAGGAATTTGTAGTTCAATTGATGTGATCATGTGCATGTTGATATGTTGAAGATGTCGTGTGGATGTATTACTAAGTTACTGAAGAAGAACTTGTGATATGTTGAAGATCAGGAAAGGGTCATAGTTTGGGAAAATGCAATAAAGAGCATATGTTTATTGCAAAACACAGTATGATGACCTAACTATGTGATTAGGGATATTGGATGTATGTGTCAATCTAAACAAGGATCAATGCACAAATCACTAGTTTATGAGGTTTGTGGCCCCTACTTGACTTAATTATGGGGAAGAAGTTGTGACTAAAAATATTTTTAATTTCTAAACATTCACAAACATAAACTAAAATGACTGTTGCAAAACCAAATTTGTAAAATGGACATAGATACAATAAAAATGACTACTCAAAAACCAAAATTGTGAAATGAATGTGTCAACATATTAGGTTTCTAAATAAATTAAGTACCACTATTCCAAAACTTTTATTTTTCTTTGAAACATAAATCTCTAAGAAAACCCCAAGCATTTCCTCTCATTGCAAGAATGACACCTAATGTAAAGTGAGCAAAGTAAAATTAACACACTTAATTTGATATCCCACTAGGAACGCCCACTAGGAGTGCCCAAAGAGCACCTTCTAAGAGCGCTCCTGATGGACGCTCCTAGTGGGCACTCATTGGGTGCTCCTTGTGAACGCTCCTTCTAAACACTCCTTGTGATAAAGATATTGAGTAAAGCCCATAATATCAAATATACCAAATAAATAACTAAAACAATAACTTGACCAAAAACCTTTTACATACCATTCACAACTTTCCACCCTTGAAATAATCCATAAAACTCATTATTCCTACCATTAAATTACTCAATAAATAAAAACTCTACATAATACATAAACGAGCAACTCTTTCATTTAAAGAGTAGTGCCATTTTCAATAAAATATTGTAAAGCTTAGATGAACTCCCAAAACACTTTTTGGTGGGTAAGGAATTGGTTGACAAATATATGTCAAAACCTAAATATATATAGAAGTGGAAAGGGTCTCTCAATTTAATTGACATTATTGAGGTTTTAAAGTCATTATACACCTTCCGGGCTGGTTGGTTGGTTCATAAGTCAATGTTTATAGCCTAGTCACTCGTTAGGTAACCACCCTCATCATGGGTGGAAGAGTGTTACAATATCATATTTTTAACATTATAATATTGAGAAAGGGGGTGAATTCAGCATTCTAATATTGCGAAAAGGGTGGAAAAGACCCATTTTTGATGCAACCCTTCACGGTCAAGATATTACCCGAATGTTCATCCATAATTTAGAATGTTCACGTATTCAATAATGCAAACTTAGAAAACACGTTTTTAGCAAGTTCAAGTCAATGCATCTATTTTTATTTTTTTAAGGAGTGCCCACTTTCTTGATATTTTACCTTAAAATTTTATATTCCTTGTGATTCTATTTGGAGTGTGATATTAAAAATTTACATTCCTTGTGATCCTATTTGGAGTGTGATATTTTACCTGTTCGAGTTTGACAGTTGACCTTTTTTAACTCACACGAGTATAAATTTAAATTATTTATATTTTTGAATTTAAAAGTTTAATTATAAAATTTATTTTTAATTTAAATATTAACTGAGTAATAGTAATGATGGTGGTGGTTATTTTTTGTTGTTATATTAGGGGAACCAACAATTGGGATGGGGATGGTACTCACATGACATGGGGTCTAAGGTGCACCCACACAACCCACAAGTATGAGGAAGTGACGAGTAAGTCGACGTGATTTGAACTCATGACCTTTATTACAACATATCATTTCATTTTCAAGTGATCTCTAGTCGAGCTATACTCTTACAGGCTAATGATGATGATGGCTATTAATGTTTATTGAGATCAACTTTAATTTATCGACCTTTAAAAAGAAAAAAATTAAGATTTTTTTTTTTAATTTTATTCGTGCTTATTAAAGTTTTAAAAGAAACATTCTTAAATCACCATACTTTTGAAAAGCTAAAATGTTAAGAATCCCAATATTATAATATATATTTTAAAATTGAGATTTATTGATACCTCTTCATGTTACACTTTAGTTTACTTTCTTTCCTTGGATTTATTGATTGTTTGAAGTAAGGTAGGAAGTCATTTGTCTGTGTCGAACTCGAACTAGGATCAACTAAGTGGGAAAGGGCCCCTCCTTTAAAATGTTAAGAATTCCAATATTGTAATAGATATTTTAAAATTGAGATTTAATTATGCCTCTTAATGTGACACCTTAGTTTACTTTCTTTCCTTAACCTTATTGATTGCCTGAAGTAAGGTAGGCAATCATTTTCTTGTGTCAAACTCGAACTAGAATCAACTAACCGGGCAGGGGCCTCCTTTCTAATTACTAATAAAGAACGATGAATTAGGAACGTCTAGAGGTAATGATTCGAGAGGTTTTATGTTCCAATTAACATTTATCCCTCAACATTGTTGCATTAATATGTTTGGAAGCAAAGTGTTTTCTCATGCACAATGAGAGGAGTGGTTTCAATCAAAAAAATTGATGANTATATATATATATATATATATATATAAACTAGTCTATTTTATATCATATCAAAAAAGTGATAACAAAGGTTGCACTAAACTGGTCTACCACTTAGGAAACTAAACTAATCCTAGAGCTTAATTGTCTTAGTTTTTGTCCATATGTATGTCTTTATACCAAAACAAGCATTAAGAAATTTGATTACACTATAATATTTTTTTAATTTTTTAACTATTTAAAAAGCAACTAAGTAATAGTCAAATAATACTCTATCATATTCATCATCGACAATGGAGATATCTGGCACTCCATTACTGGGAGTAGGCTATTGCTTTTGCTGTGGAACATGCCTCATCTTAAAGACCATTATCTTTGTATGCTTTGCAAGGGTGTTCAACGTGTTGTCAAGACTTGTGAGGACCTTAATTAAGATATTGAACATATTGTTGAGAGTGCCAATCCTATCATTGATATTTTGAAGATGCCTTTGAGTTTCCTGCCCCCTTCTATCATCTTCTACTTGATTATCCATTAAAACCTTTCATATTAAAGTTTTGGTTTGTCGAGTAAACTGTCTTTGCATATTTGGTCTCCCTTGTTTGGAAGCAACTTACAGCATGTATCCATTGTTTCCTATCTTGCTACTCTATTTCAGCACTTGGAGAATCCTTCTCACTATTGGCCCAGTCCTTTGCCTCATGAAGTTTGTTTTGGATTTTTTCATGTATGTGGAGGCTACATCTGTCCTTTGCCTCCTTGATTTCATTCTCAATCCTAAGGTTATTTTCATAACTATCGATTCTTTTGGTGGGGGTGACTCTATGGCTTTTGTTACCAACCATGTTTACTAGTGGAAAAACTAGATTGAGACCCGAGAGATGGAGGACAAGAGTTACATATGTTCCTTGATTCTTCATTAGATGTTGAAGCCACTTCTAAAGTGTTTCCTTGCTTATGTTTTAAGAGCAAGTGCCTTCTCTCAGGATTCTACGACCCTCCACAAATACTCTATATCCCCCCCCAACAGCTCTATTTCCATCCACATGAAACCTTTTGTCATCCTCAAAGATCATGACTCCACTAATAGGCTATTTCTTATCAATCATGAGAGAATTGTAGTCACCCACCTACCTTCTGTCATCACTTCCAAGAGCCTTGTTGACACCAACCAAAATTCTACAACCTCCCAGAGTTTTTCCTCCCACCGAAATACAATCATCCACCTGAGCTCTGCGAACACCCTTAGGAGTGTTGTGGCCACCCTTAGGAGCACTACAACCACATTTAGGACCACAATGGCCACCCTTAGGAGCTATATGACCACCTTCAAGAAGGCTAAGACCACTTGCGGACTCTGTGTTTTTTGCTATAGTTGAAGCTATCGACTTTTTGCTTTCTTTTTGGCTTTTCCCCTTTTGAATTCATGGACTATTAACCTCATACCCAGTCTCCCCATTTGTCATTTCTTCTCTCAGGAGTGTCCTCAAAACTTAAGATAGTAACGGTTCTTGATCATGGAGACTTGAGTTTGTAAAGAATCAACGAGAGAATTCTACCTCGATTCGATGTATAGACATTCATAATATGAGCAATGATCCAAATCCCATTGCCTTCATAATTTATCTTGTTATCACCATGATTGTCCAATTTCAAACCTGACAAAACCTAAATCCATTTCACCTTCCATGAGCTCATCCTTCTTTGTTATCGTTGTCCTTGCCATCATCTTATGCAAGTGGCCTAGAGTGGTGGTCCTTCTCCTCCCATATTTGCGCTCATTATGAATGTGCATAGAGAGTAAAAGTGGCAACCCAAGTTATGACCCCCTGCCTTGGCTCGTGGTTGCCCTTTAATACTCTATGTGCCATCCAACTCAAGGATATCAAAAATAAATTATTGAATTGTATTAAAATTAAAAAAACAAAACAAAACTTACAATTTGTTTATTATTTTTATTTATATATTCAATAATTAAAGTTGAAGTTAGTAAAGTTTTTTAATTTTATTTTTAATTAATTAGTTTTTTTAAAGAAGGGAAAATTTATAATATTTAAGATTGTCTACTTATTTATATTAATGACCTACTTGATTATCCATTAAAACCTTTCATATTAAAGTTTTGGTTTATCGGTAGAGTAAACTGTCTTTGCATGTTTGGTCTCCCTTGTTTGGGAGCAACTTACATCATTTATCCATTGTTTCCTATCTTGCTACTCTATTTCAGCACTTGGAGAATCCTTCTCACTATTGACCCAGTCCTTTGCCTCATGAAGTTTGTTTTGGATGTTTTCATGTATGTGGAGGCTACATGTGTCCTTTGCCTCCTTGATTTCATTCTTGATCCTAAGGTCATTTTCATAACTATCGATTCTTTTGGTGGGGGTGAATCTATGGATTTTGTTACCGACCATGTTTACTAGTGGAAAAACTAGATTGAGACCCGAGAGATGGAGGACAAGAGTTACATATGTTCCTTGATTCTTCATTAGATGTTGAAGCTGCTTCTAAAGTGTTTCCTTGCTTATGTTTTAAGAGCAAGTGCCTTCTCTTAGGATTCTACGACCCTCCACAAATACTCTATATCCCCCCCAATAGCTCTATTTCCATCCACATGAAACCTTTTGTCATCCTCAAAGATTATGACTCCACTTATAGGCTATTTCTTATCAATCACAAGAGAATTGCAGTCACCCACCTACCTTCTGTCGTCACTTCCAAGAGCCTTGTTGACACCAACCAAAATTCTACAACCTCCCAGAGTTTTTCCTCCCACCGAAATACAATCATCCACCTAAGCTCTGCGACCACCCTTAGGAGTGTTATGGCCACCCTTAGGAGCACTACAACCACCTTTAGGAGCACAATGGCCACCCTTAGGAGCTATACGACCACCTTCAAGAGGGATGGTCTCCACCTTCAAGAGGGTTGAGACCACTTGTGGACTCTATGTTTTTTGCTATAGTCGAAGCTATCAAATTTTTTGCTTTCTTTTTGGCTTTTCCCCTTTTGAATTCATGCAATATTAACCTCCTACCCACAGTCTATTCTCCCCATTTTCCATTTCTTCTCTCAGAAGTGTCCTCAAAACTTAAGATAGTACGGGTTCTTGATCATGCAGACTTGAGTTTGTAAAGAATCGACTAGAGAATTCTACCTTGATTCGATGTATAGACATTCATAATATGAGCAATGATCCAAATCCCATTGCCTTCATAATTTATCCCGTTATCACCGTGATTGTCCAATTTCAAATTTGACAAAACCTAAATCCATTTCACCTTCCATGAGCTCATTCTTCTTTGTTATCGTTGTCCTTGCCATCATCTTATGCAAGTGGCCTGGAGTGGTGGTCCTTCTCCTCTCATATTTGCGCTCATTATGAATGTGCATAGAGAGTAAAAGTGGCAACCCGAGTTATGACCCCTTGCCTTGGCTCGTGGTTGCCCTTTAATACTCTATGTGCCATCCAACTCAAGGATATCAAAAATAAATTATTGAATTGTATTAAAATTAAAAAAACAAAACAAAACTTACACTTTGTTTATTATTTTTATTTATATATTCAATAATTAAAGTTGAAGTTAGTAAAGTTTTTTATTTTTATTTTTAATTAATTAGTTTTTTTAAAGAAGGGAAAATTTATAATATTTAAGATTATCTACTTATTTATATTAATATAATCTTATTGCGCTGAGAGGCACTCTACAATCCAGTATGAGGTAGTTGTTGTAACGTTCGTTGCTAAGAAAATAATAAAAAATAAAAATTTTAATTATCCGTCAAAATAAATGTCGGTAAGGAAAACAACCCAATATGGGGAAGATGTTGTAATGTTCCTACCTAACAAAACAATGAAAAATTAAAAATTTAATCATCCGGCCAAAAAAACAACCCAATATGGGAGAGATGTTGTAATGTTCCTACCTAACAAAGTAATAAAAAATAAAAAATGTAATTATGCGCAAAAAAAATGTTGGCCTTGCACATGGTTTAAAAGCCATGTGCAAGGTCTCCTAAACAACTCACTATTTTATTGTACGTGGTGTTTTAAAACCATGTGCAAGGACCTCCTAAACAACCCATAGTTTTAAAAACATGTGTTAAAATCATTTTCAATCCTAAATCAATAGATTTAATCCCTTTAAACACTTGATAGAACCTAGGATTTGGATCTAAACTAGTCTAGTTTTATTATCATGTATATAAAACATTTGATTAACTTTAATATGGTCCATAAACTTTCACTCTTAAAGTTTAGACCAATAAAAATGAATTATATTATATTTATTTAACTATTTTTATTTTTTATTTAAATAAAAATTATTTATTTTTATTATTAAAAATTAATAATTAATAATACAAAATTGACTTCTTTCATCATGAATATACATATATCAACATCGCGGCATTAAAGAAAAATGCCACTAAAATATAGTTTCAAATACCTTTCAATCCTTCTAAATGCAAGCATTAGTGCCACTTGTGTTTTTCCAAATTAAATTATTATTAATTACATTAGAGTTTCAAATAACTTTCAATCCTTTTAAAATGCAATAATCAGTGCCACTTGTCTTATTTTAAAATTATATTACATTAAATTACAGTTTCAAACACCTTTTAATCCTTCTTAAATGCAACCATAAGTGCCACTTGTATTATTTTAAAATTATATGATATTAAATTACGTACCCTACAAATCAAGGATTTACTCACACGACATATCCAATTGATCAATTATTTTTAGATATGCATTCTATGCGTAGCACATGTGTGTCCATGCTTACATCATCATATTGTGATGATAAATATAATTTAAAATAAAAATATAACAATATTAATAATATAAATAAAAAATATAATATTTATAGAATTATTTTTATAAATTACTAAAATAATTTTAATTGAAATTTATAAAAATTTGACGGATTAAACATTTTAAAGAAAAGTAATTATATTTTAAAATACTTGCTTCAAAGTTCAAAAAATTTACTTTTATTATAAGTCATAGGATGCTATAGATTTCAATGTCAAATTATTGATAATTAAATATTATGATAATTGTGTTTTGTATCGATATGGAAACTATAATTTATATCAAAAAAAATAACATGTTAATTCATAAATTTTTTGAGATGTAAATTTTTATTTTAAATTTTTTATTTATTGGAAAAAATAGATTTATCTTTTTTCATATGGTAAATATGAATTTTTGTTCTTCATGAAAAATAAGGAAGTGAAATTTGAATTCAGTGGGAAGTATAACAACACACTTCTTTTTTTTTACACAAAAGGTTACTATTGTATTGATAAAAAGGTTGAACAAAATTCAGCAAATTGTTACAAAATTCAACAAAATATTACAAAATTCCTCTATTCAAGATGAGACGGGCAGAGTCTGAAACTTCCATCAAAAAACACATAATTACAGTCATCTTGATTAAGTAGTTTCTATTCCAAAACACAATAATGATAAAGTAGTTTCTATTCCAAAACACAATAATCCCTAAACTGTTGTAGATTCTAACATATTGTCCAACTAGAAGTAGGCACAAAAACTACATATAAAAGGAGACGAAATATCAGTATCACTATTAGACTCTTGCTCACCAAGAAGACCTTCTCCATCTTCATAATTTCCATTGGATGTATTCTCAGATTCAATAGAGGCATAATCATCAAAATCAACATCATCTTCATCCATATCTTCCTCCATATTTTCTTCATTTGTGTCTTCATGAGAATCACTATCATCCTGAGTGTCTTATGAATCTTCTTCCACATCATCGCTATCTTATGCAGGATTGACAAGAAGAGACTCTGTCAATTCTTTCCCATCAGAGCTAGAAATAGTTTGAATAGGATGAATAACATAAATACCATCACCATTTCATCCTTTAAAGTTTTCTTCAACCTTTGAATTCCCCCTTGATGAGATCTTCATGGTTTTTTAACCAAAGCATCTTGTTGGTTTACAGTGTTAATAATGTCCCGAAGCTTCATCTCACATGCCCTAACCACTCCATCAATTCCATTAAAATGATTTTCCAAACCATAACTAGTTTGAAGAGAAAATCGGATCAAGTTGTTCAAATTTTCTATAAATCTCTAACACATGATCAAGCAACTGATGAACAAAAGCCATTAATGTGTCCATTTGTTCACACATCCAATTCGTGTGTCCCTAAAAGTCTTGAATTCTAGCCTAAGCTGCTAAAATGTGTTCGGCCAGTTCCTCAAACTGCTTAATAATATCCATATTCAAAATGTCGCTGCAAATTCTTCTATCCCCAAAGAAATATGAATTGAACCTACTACTGACAACAAAAAAGACCAAATTCCCACTAGAATCCCCCCCCAAAGGAGCCAAATTCATAGAGCCACTAACATACCAACCAGAGGGAAGAATTACTAGAACCACACAACCACTATACCAATCCAAAGAAGAACGCCAATTGACAATCTCAGCAAACAGAGAACCCCCACCAGAATCACCAATTAAATCGAAAAGAGCTCTTGTATCCCAAACTTGGAAGACAAAAGAGAGTCCTAAGAAACTTTGATAAAGGATTACCTACAAATTCGAACGGAAGAGAGCCACAACATCAAAGCAACTACCTCCCCGAGCTAAGGAGAAGGAGAAATGTTCCTTGGCATTTCACACCACCATTCCAATAGAAACAACCTCCCAAACTTTTTGTATTCCAGACCAACACAAAGAAGAACAAAAAACAAAGGCTTGCAAAATTGCTCGTGCTCACAATGTTTTGACAGCCCTTGCTATCTTTACTGGAACTAAAATTAAAGGATTGGGCGAAACCGACATATCTACCATTATTTAAGACACTTGCATCCCCTTTAATGCAACATGCTGTATTACATGCAACGAGGATCATCAACTTCCACTTATCACATTTCACCGTTACAATGACGGAAACCTCCTATCGTCAAATGGAGAAGCAATGATGCATAATTAAAATCCAAAGATCAATCTTAAGGAAGCCAAATTTGTTGTATTGGATTCTCATTTTCTATAAGTCCTCCCCTAAGCAGATGGGAAGCTTGATAGACAAGTCCATCCGCCAAAGAATTCAAATCCTGTCAAACATGAAAAATGTGGAACAAGTGAAGTTTTGAGAGAGAACTCAAAATCCGTTTGTGGAGACACCTTGCAATTTGATCCATTATGTACTTTCTTTGTCTTATTTGAAAGAGAACAAGAAGAGAGTCTTCTATCACACTTAGAGAGTGAATTCCAACTTCAAGATACAACTTCAGTCCTCAGAACAAAGCAAATCATTGTACATGATTATTTGTTCCAATCCCCAAACCGTATGCATAGATCTTGACTATATTTCCTCGTGGGTGAAAAAAAAGCCTCTTCACAACCACCCAATCTACACTCAATTGAAAGGAAATTAGAACATTTTGATAGATTCCAATTTAAAATAAATCTCGTTTAAATGAATAACCATAGTTTTCTTACCCGCACTTGCATACCAAACGCTATTATTCACTTTAAAACTTTAAACCTAAAAAAATAATATAAAAACCACGCAACTTCACTACAGCATGTTCCACGATGTTTATCGCGTACCAGATCTGACCTTTTCGTAAGCCCGCAGCAAGGTCCATTACCATGTGAATATTCCTTCAATCCAAACAAAACAGCACACAGAAAAGAAAATTTCTTAAAAATTGTGGGAGTTTGAATAAAGAAAGGGATTTTTCCAATAAGCAATGTAGAAAACATGTACCTGGGCATCGGTACAGCGTCTGCCTCGCTGTAATACACGCTAAGCATGTTCGAAATGGGGACGCCCAAAATCTGAGATCTGCAATCGTATATATACTGGAAGCCTTCCTGATTTAAATCTCCAATCCGTTGCATCGTTTTCGATTCGAACCGTAAGACGTTGAGCTCTCTAAGGCCGTGGAAGGAGCAGGGAAAGGTTATTTTGAGGTGGTTTCATACAAGGATCTGTTCAATAGACCATGAAGGCACTCATTTTGGTTGGTGGGTTCGGGACCCGTCTGCGTCCCCTCACGCTCAGCGTTCCCAAGCCCCTCGTCGACTTCGCCAATAAGCCCATGATTTTGCATCAGGTATGGAGCTACTGGGTTTCGAACCCTGTGTCTTGATTGCCTGGATCAGATTAAAATGTCTAAGAAAAAACAATTGAAGAACAATTTATGTGCAGATCGAAGCGCTAAAAGCTATTGGAGTTGATGAAGTTGTTCTGGCAATCAATTACCAGCCTGAGGTACAGAGTTGAGCGTGCATAACCCAATTTGCTCTGCTAATTTGGGTTATGTTGATTTTCTTCTTTTAGAATTTTACATAATATAGCCTTGCAAGGAAATAATTCTGGTGTGATGACTAATTTAGCATTTTTGGGATTCTTGATGACAGATTTCTGTTTTCTCACCTTTAATTAGTTCGATTGGGGTTTCCAAGGGAAAGATTTGAGATAATTGGTTTTGTACGATGTTGAATTCAGGTTATGCTGAGCTTTCTGAAGGAGTTTGAAGCAAAGCTTGGGATTAAGATCACATGCTCACAGGAGACTGAACCAATGGGTACTGCTGGGCCTCTTGCTCTTGCCAGGGACAAGCTGGATGATGGGTCTGGTGAGCCCTTCTTTGTACTCAACAGCGATGTCATCTGTGAATATCCATTGGAGCAGATGCTTGAATTTCACAGAAAACACGGGGGAGAGGCCTCAATTATGGTCACCAAGGTATGCCTTCATGTCTGCATTCAAGCTTCATTTCA
Source organism: Pseudotsuga menziesii (assembly GCA_001517045.1). Lineage (NCBI taxonomy): Eukaryota > Viridiplantae > Streptophyta > Pinopsida > Pinales > Pinaceae > Pseudotsuga > Pseudotsuga menziesii. The sequence continues at coordinate 7,447 of LPNX011019330.1, read as the reverse complement.
TTATGTTGAAAGTCCTAGGCATTACCCACATTTCAGCTTTCAGGTTAGATTATTGAGAAACAACAGGTTTGGTCTTGCTTTTGAGCCAGCCAAGCTCAGGGCTCAAACATGGCTCCATGCTTATGGGTTCAAACTTCAAACATAACTCCATGCTTGTTTAGGTATCCACATCCATGACTTAGGAATCAGTAGATCCTGATAACATGCATGACTTAGGAATCAGTAGATCCTGATAACATGCATTCTAGTTGTGTTTTTGTAAAGTTATATTAATTCTCTTAAAAAATCTAGTAAATGCTGATTTGATCCTGATAACATGCATTGTAATTGTATTTTGTATAGTCATGCTAATTGTCTTGAAAGATCCAGTAAAATGCCGATTCAATCCTGATAACATGCATTCTTGTTGTATTTTTGTATGGTCATGTTAATTGTCTTGAAAAATCCAGTAAAGTGCGGATTCAATCCTGATAACTTGCATTCTAGTTGTATTTTTGTATAGTAATATTAATTGCCTTGGAAAATCTAGTAAAATGCTGATTTAATCCTGATCAGCATTCGAGTTGTATTTTTGTATAGTCATGTTAATTGTCCTGAAAAATCTAGTAAAATGCAGATATTATCGAGATATAATGCATTGTAGTTGTATTTTGTAGTCATGTTAATTGTTTAGAAAAATCTAGGAAAATGCCTATTTAAGAGATTTTATTATGTCTATGAATAACGAGGGTAATGGTTTTTTGGTCCTAGGTGGATGAGCCGTCAAAGTATGGTGTGGTTATTCTTGATGAAGAAACTGGTCAAGTAGAGAGATTTGTGGAGAAGCCTAAGATCTTTGTTGGAAACAAGATCAACGCAGGGATTTACCTTTTGAATCCCGCTGTTCTGAATAGGATTGAGCTGAGACCCACTTCAATTGAAAAAGAGGTGTTCCCAAAAATAGCCAGTGAGAAGCAGCTCTATGCCATGATATTGCCCGGATTCTGGATGGATATAGGGCAACCCAAGGATTATATTTCAGGACTAAGGCTTTACTTAGATTCTCTAAGAAGAAATTTACCCAAGAAATTGTCATTTGGTGCTCACATCATTGGAAATGTGATAGTAGATGCGAGTGCTCAGATTGGGGAAGGGTGCTTAATTGGGCCAGATGTTGCAATTGGTCCAGGCTGCGTGATTGAGTCAGGGGTGAGATTGTCTCGTTGCACGGTTATGAGGGGAGTTAGGATTAAAAAGCATGCCTGTGTCTCTGGAAGCATAATTGGTTGGCATTCTACTGTTGGGCAATGGGCTAGAGTGGAAAACATGACCGTGTTGGGAGAGGATGTGCATGTTTGTGACGAGGTATATAGCAATGGGGGTGTAGTGCTTCCCCACAAAGAAATCAAATCAAGCATCACCAAGCCAGAAATTGTCATGTGACTGTTCACAGAAATCAGCAAGGAATGTTTGCTTGCCTAGTATATTCCTTGCCTACAGTCAAATGTGGCTGATTCCCTTACTGTTGCCATTTTTATGTAACGGGATTGCCGTGGAGAAGATTGTTTTTCCCTATCATGTTTATCTTGAGAATTCTAGGATAGTCCACAGGCTGCATGAGCTCTGGTTTTGGATTTCAGATTTGGTAATCAATGCCATGTAAGTTATTATTATTGCCTATGAAAAGTAGCTCTGGCAATCCTATTAGTTAATGAAATTGGTTTTATTTTATAAATGGAATTTGTTCCACTTCTAGAGAAAGCTTTCAGCAGGCATTTTGTGATTTGAACTTGAAGGTTTTCGAATTTTATCTTTATCTGGATAATGCCAGAATTAGAATTCAAAGAGCAGTATACATGGGAAATATATCTGGGAATTTATCCTTTTTTTTTCTGGAAAATGCCCTGAATTTGAACACAATGTCAGCTCTGCTTATACGATATACTATAGGAAAGATTCCTTGAACTCCCTTTCACTTAATTTTTTTAGGAATATATGATAACAACATGCAAACAGTAGTTCTTGCTCTAATTGCTAGATGCCACCCAAGACCTCTGTCTCTGCTTATTTTCAACTTTCATGTTTTTGTGTGAGTCAGATTTGACTCTGCAACAGGTGCTCAGATGTCATTAAAATTTGTATGTGCTTGTGTCTCCCATTGTGGTATAGATGAAAACAGATTACCTTCGGGGTGGTGCCAACATAGCTGTTCAAAAGGCTTAGGGAATTCTTAATAGTTGCTTCTCATTGGTAACCTATCTCTGACCTTGCCAGAACTGATCCTTGACAAAGCACAAATATATTTGAGTAGAATTGAGTAGTAAAGAAATCAAATTTTATCATAAGGATACACAACTATACTATGTAGTAATAGCTTGTAATATACCATAAATAACAATCACATCACAGGTCAGAAGATCCAAAGATAACAGTAACAAAGAGGATCAAAATACATGATACCGATACCATTGATTATAAGATTAAAATAAAAAGATACATGTTTAACTATGCTTATAAATTCATATTTCATTGATTTCAACTGCAACATGCCATATACAAAAGGCTTAGATGATGTGAAACAACATTTGTTGACGGCAAAAGAAATATTGCAAGATTTGAAGCAACTGAACTGCATAAAATTCGTTTCCTTGCGTGAATTATGGAGGTAACTGTCATAAGTTATGTTATTAGAAACTAGAATACAAAATGGAACGCTAAATATAGGAGAAACATATTTTTTTTCAGGTTTTGTAAAGCTAATGTTTTAAAGCTTTTTAAATATATATGTGAAAATAAGAATTTCATATCTTCCACCATTGATCCACAACTTATAACTCAACCCTTTTCATGCATGTTGTTGTTTCACATGGCACCGTTAATAATGTCATGCTTGTAGTTCTATTCCCTGTACCATGGAAAGATGAGTACTCACAACGTTCTAATACTTCCTTTTGAGTAACTAAGTTCTCAAGAAAACCATTGTTTTATTAACTATGAAAGGAAAAGTTCCCATGAGGTTCTATGTCATCATTTTGAGCAATTAAATCCTGAAGACCATCGTTCCCTCTAACATGGAAATGAGTGTGCTCACACGGTTGCAAGACTTCTTGGAATTAAGTTCTCAATAAGTAATCGAGAAGACCATTGTTCCCTCTACCATGGAAAGAAGAGTGATTGCAAGGTTGTAAGACTTCCTTTTGAAAAAAACCTGGATAGAAACAATTACAATATGGTAGTTGAGAAAACATAAATATAAAATATAAAGTTACAAAAAAATTAATAAAACAAATAAAACTGAAAGGACATTGGTACCACCCTGTGCAACTCTACTATGCATGGTGCATAGTCATATTGAATAAAATGTAGCAGAAATCCAGTGTTTGTTTGATGATCTCCTGAGCCTTTAATGATTAAAGTCCACTCTTTAATCTCTCCTCATAGGTACAATTACTGAATGTTGACTTTCAGCCTCGAAAGCATTGATTTTCAAACAATACAATGCACTGATCATTGACTTGACATAGTTATACATAGAGATTTGTAAATGCTCGCAAACTTCAGTAGTATGACTATAGCATTATTAGTGTTTTGAATTCTTTCACAAAATGTGTGATAACAATGATATTTGCTTGATTAGTGTTTTGAATTCTTTTACAAAATGTGTGATAATAATGATATTTTCATGGTCAACAAGTTGGTGGCCTGATGGTGAAGAGATGTGATTTTCATTATCTCTATGAAGGTTCAAATCTCTAATGAGACATTGGCTTGTTGTGATGAGGCTAGAAGGACAAGCATCCCCTTGAATGGGACCATCTTATTTTGTTATCTCCTGACATCTTGATCCTTACTAAAGTTCTTGATTCCTATGATTAAAAAAAAGCGATATTGTTTCTCTATGAAGAAACAACAATATTATCTTGACGAAACAACAACGATTTGAAAGAATGGAAGGTGATTTCTCAAGAAATAGGTTACTCATTAAGAAATGAGTACTAGAAACAATGTTTCTTATGGATATACAATGCACCTAATATGGTAGGAAGGATACTTTTATAGACACACTTTTTATCCCTCAATATCCATTGTGTGTCGTTGGAAATACACATAATACAACTGAAATGTCATAATACTGGAGAATATTAAGAAGAGTAGTTTGCTCATCAACATATAGATGTAATAAATGTGGAGTATACAGTGTATAAATTACTTTGTTCAAATACATGTTATGTTAAATCAATACTTTAGTTGGTGTTATATCCTTGTTTTATTTGGACTTGGTAAGTTTATCTTTAGAAATTTATGGGACTTGCAATCCCAAATATTTGGGAAGTCCATTTCGATGTTGAAGCTTTTCTAATGTGGATAAGAGAAATGCTTGCAATGCCATAATATCGTAATGTTAGTATTCTTATTAGGATCTATATTTAATAAATGCGAATTTTATGAAATATATATTATTCTGTTTATATATATATATATATATATATATTGTAAGATTTGGGTAAAAGATTTATATTATCTAAATATAAATTACAATTTATAGCAAGATTGGTCTACCAATACGAAGGCAAGGCCAATCCCCTCTCCAGAATTTCGTCATTAACATCCAGTTTAAACTGATATAATTGTAGCATATACATCTTAAAGAATTGAAACTGAAAGACTTGTCTATGTCTATAAGACTTAAAGTATTGAAACTAATACAAATTGAGACTCCATTGCTTCCATGATATCAAGAGGTCGACTTTACTGGTAATTAGAACATCTAGGACTCATATAGAGAGAAGTTATTCATCATCTAAAATGATGGTAATTGGGGCTACCTTGGATTCTGCTTCCTATGTGGTCGTTGGAGCTTTGTTGGTATTCTCTTGTACTAGCTACCTATGGTAGATAAGCCCTGCATTGGAGGGAGACACTGTGCGTTAAAATACCTTGCTAGACAACTCACGAGCTAGGGAATTTAGTTTGGCATCATATTCCTATTGGTTTCGCTGAATTTGTTGAACCCCTATTTCTAGATGCCCTACTCTATTTGAGAGGCTTGAATCATCATTGCCCTCTGTGAACAATCCTTGGGAGATGTGTAATATCCCAAATCCCGATATTTTCTATTTCTAAACAATTATGCTGATACAACTGGGCATGCAAACTACTGNCTATTTTATAGGAAAAATTAGGGTTAGGGTTTGCGAGATAGAATGAACACTTACCACTGATAAGCCGGTCTGAACTACTCCAGAGAAAGTCTGCCCGTACTGCAACTGGATCGGAGAGTAACTGAGCTCCTCTGCTTTAGGTGAGTTCCCCCAGCAGCAAGACGCCCAAGTAGGAAAGTGTGACGCCCTCAAGGAAGGAGGTGTCCGATCGGGCTGAGAATTTGCAGGACTGATAGCGGTTCAGTGACGGAGAGAATGCCCGGAGCATGCGAAGATTCTGAGATCTCTAAGTAGGGTAGCGAATCACTTCAGAGAGACAGCTACTCACCCCTTGGAACCCCGAAACTGCTGATAACTGCTTCAGATGAGCATTGATGGATCTGAAACTCACTGGGTACTGGAGTATGAAGCTGGTGATGAGAATGGTGCCTGAGTTTTGGAAGGAAACTGAGATCTGAAGGCCCCAGCAGCTAATTAGGGCTTTCTGGCTTAAAAGCCCCCTCTTACGGCTGCCCACGTGTCCCTGCAACAATCTATACCATATACTAGATAACTGATGAATGAATGAAGAACAAGTGGCGAACCTATATGGCTTACCCGGAATAAGACTAGGACAGATGTTTCACTGCCGAAATCTTGCTAGCTGAAGACTCCGTCTCCAACCCCAACTGCTGTGCTGCACGCTGTGCTGCTATCCAAGAGCTCCCAAAATAATCATAATCCAAAGTGAGGTCTCCTCTTGCTTTATCCTCTATTTATAAAGTTCAACTGCGCAAAACCTCATCTTTGACCTAATTAGGTCACTTTATCTTCTAATTTGCCGTTGACTTGCATGCATGCGGATGGAGACCTAAAAAGTGCATGCATCATTAAATAATGCTTCGGATGGCATGCATGAAGGTGGCCTTTGGCCCAGGTGGCCCTTCTTGACCAAGTGAGGATGCCCTAGATCTTCTATGGATGGCATCAGTCCTGATCTGATTCCCTAGCTATCAGTAACCGCTCGAACCCACAGGAATCACATAGGTTAGCGATTTTGGGCCTCAAGGCCTAAAAGGAAGAGGACATTACTGTCCTCCCCGCTCGAGATTGCTTGTCCTCAAGCAACTTCAAACTGGGATGCTGCAATACCTGTTCACCTTCCCAAGTGGCATCCTCTGGCGGTAGTTCTTTCCATTGAACCAAATATTCCCTGATCACTCTGTTCCTGAGCTTCCTCTCTCTGGTCTGTATGATCCGTTAAAAAATCAGTATCAACAGTCCTTCATCATCTAAAGGGGGCAATTCGGTAGATGGAGCAATGTGTTTCCCAAGGGTCTTCTTCAGGCTAGACACATGGAACACATTGTGGATTTTGCTTTCTAGGGGCAGCTCTAGTTCATATGCCACCTCTCCCACCTTCCGAATTATTTTGTATGGTCCATAGAAGCGGGGTTTTAATTTCTCTGCTCCTTTCTTTTTAAGTGAAGACTGTCTGTAAGGATGGAGCCTTAAGTAGACTAAATCCCCTACCTCCAAGCTCCGCTCAATCCTGTGTTTGTCGGCATACATCTTCTGTTGATTCTGGGCTGTCCGTAAATTCTCTTTCAATACTTTCAGGATGTCCTGACTGTCTTGTATCCAATCCTTAGCCTTAGGAGCCCTACTGTCTCCAAATGCCAAATCTGCATAGTCCAAGGCCTCATAACCATATAATGCCTTAAAAGGAGTCATCCTAATAGACATGTGATAAGTAGTGTTGTAGCAATACTCTCCTAGGTGTAGCCATTTGATCCAGGTTCGCTGCTGCCCTGCTATGTAGTTCCTAAAATATCCTTCGATCCACTTGTTGACTATTTATGTTTGCCCGTCACTCTGGGGGTGATAACTCGTACTAGTAGCCAGTTCGGTCCCCACCAATCTGAACAGTTCCTGCCAAGAGGCACCCGTGAACCTGCTATCCCGACCACTGACAATGGTCTTAGGCAACCCGTGTAACCTGAAAACCTCCCTGAAAAATAACTCCGCTACTTGAGCTGCAAAGTAGTCTGATGGTATCAAGAAGAAATGTGCAAACTTGGTCAGTCTATCAACTACTACATATAAACAATCTCGCCCTTGGACCTTGGGCAAGCCTGTAATGAAGTCCATGGAGATGCTCTCCCACTTCTGTTCTGGAATCGGTAGTGGCTGGAGTAGCCCTGCTGGATGGGTGTTCTCAACCTTATTCTGCTGACAGATGCTACATTCCCGGACATGCTGCATAATCTCCCCCTTGAGGCCCTTCCATGAGAACCTCTCTCTGATCTGCCTGTAGGTCTTTAAGA
>LPNX011019208.1:117079-143094 GCA_001517045.1 Pseudotsuga menziesii | reverse complement strand
GGGTATTCATGTTATGATAGTAAGCATAAAATTATAATGAGCATAGTAGTGCTGCTTACGGGAAACCCACAATTGAGCAAGTCAATTTATGTAGTAGATAGAATTGCAAATTCTTATTGAATTTGATTGCTAATGTCATTGCTTGGTTACGGAACGATCAATTTGGATTGTAGTATCAGGTAATGAATGACTATTTGGCTATTTGATGAATGTGTTAGGAGTACACACTGCAGGAAGACCATGTGCGATGGCCTGCAGAAGCCAAACTTCATGGGAAGGTTTTCCCTTATCTTGGAAATGGGTTTCGGGTGAAACGCCATTGGGCATTTTGAAATGTCTCATCTACACTGCATGTTTGGTAATAACATGAGTGAGATGGTATGTGTTATGTCGGTGAGACATGTGTGGATATGAAACGTAAACAGGAAGCAGGGATGGGGGCTTGGTTTGCTTAAACCTGGTGATTGGAAACCGCACAGACAGAGCTAGAGGGCTGACTTTCTTCTCCACAACCCCGGGATAGCACTAGAAGGGAATGCAGGGCCTGAGGGACTGAGTAGCAGAGAAGGGACTGATTCCTTGTGCTGGGTGTGTGTGGGTGTTATAGAAGTCAGGCTAGTTCTGGTGTAGGTGTTCCTAGCTCTGCAGTGAGCTCACCAGCTTAGCATTCAGTTTTCCCAACTCCTTGACGGTGCCTAACAGATACAAAGGCATACTGCGACGGCAAATGGATAAGTGTTCTGTAACCCTTGCTATGAATATGCATGTTTAATTATTAAATTCCATATGCAGAACATGTTTGATTTATTTCCATGATGACCGATTGTTTGAGTATGAATAGGGCCTACATGGCACACACCGGGAATGGGTGCACACTTTTCCGATGTCAAGTCATGAAAGGGTTTTCAATATTGATTACACTCTGGGGAGTGGACGCACTCCTGGTGTCTCAATATTTGATAGTGAATGATATGAAATGTGATTACAGTTTTAGAGCAATGATGCTGATGAGTTGCTTGTATTGCTTGTGTTGCTTGTGTTGACAGGCTAAAGGTAAAGGTAAATGGTTGATATATGTGTCATTGTTGATATAAGTGTATGTTGGTATAAGTGCATGTTGATATAAGTGTATGTGTCATTGTTGACATAAGTGTATGATGGGCTGTGATATGCCTAAGGATCCATAGTAGATCCTAGACCTGGAAATGGTCATGATAAAGTTCCAAGCCCAGTTGACATGGTTATGTACTGGCTGGACATTAATTAATTGATGCTGAGGAGAAGCCTGCGTGCTGACCTAACATCTGAGTCCATAGGTGATCCCAAGGCTTGCAAAGCGAAGCAGGATCCTGTGGACAAACGAGGAAACGTACAATACAGATAAGTATTGGATTATTTTACTTATGAATATACATGTGTATATGAATTGGATATGATGTTTTAAGCTCTTGTTTAAGAGGTAAAATTAATGAGAATAAACTAAACATGTGAATCTATTCAATGTTTGGATATAGGTATCGCTGGAAGCGAGGACTATGAGGGCATCCTAGAGGTGCATGTGGACATGTGACTGTCCTGGAAAGCTCGGGATGAGCGGTAATGAAAAAGGTGCTAGTAGGACGGGGGAGTCCTAGCAGCCGAGACAAACCATGTGGAGAGACTCCATGGTTTAGAGGTCTAGAATAGACCAAAGACACTAAGTGTCATGACCAAGAAGGATTGGTCCAGCATTCACGGTAAGGTGAAAGAGGCTGAGAGCATGAAAAGCCACTGCGATGGCGAGGGTTCCAGGATGGAACAGAACAAAGAGGGGAAAATCTCTTACTGCTCTCTCTTGCCTTTTGATTATATATACATATATGTTTATGCATTGTGAAAACAAAGGATTGTTTAATGCATGTATGATTGAGAATGAAATGTGTGTATTTGCTTAAGTAATTTGTGAATGCTGGAATGGTTAATTCCCTGCCCAGGAATGGACATGCATGAGCTCATGTGCCTGTTGGGAAGGCATGAAAAATATGAAAGTTTCCTCAATGGAACTTGGACTGTCATGCCAATTGGGTAATTAACTAACTGATTTTGATATCTATATTATGCTTGGTCTGATAGAATTTCAATGGTGCATTCCACAGGTGAGAAAAGTGAAACCAGGTGATGCACGTTGATTATGGCAGCATATCAAAAGTTGTTGGACTTGGCCGGAAGTCTCCTTCAAGTGATTGCCAAGACCCAAGAGAATCTTGGGGAGATGCTCAGGATACAGAAAAGGCAGAGTGAAATGAACCACCAGTTTTTGCAAGACTCTATTGGTTTGCAAAGGGAGGTGAAAAGCCTTCTGGGAGCAATCGGCAAAGGAAAGGAAGGTGGACCAGCAATGGGACAATTGTCCAAGCGACCCGATAAGAAACGGTCCAGGAATGAAGACTCAAAGGAAATTGAGCAGGTAAAGATGAAGCAGCCAGTGAGATGCTGGAGATGCGGAGGACATCATTATGCCGGGACTGCCCAATGAGGGAACATGATGACGGTGATAGCCGCAAATTTCCTAGACTTCGGGATCAGCTAGAAGCTGAGGACCAGCAGGAAAAGTCCATGGAAGCCGAAAGGCTTGGTCTTGAACGTTCAAATTAGATGATTGAACGTGGTGTAGATCTGCAATTTTGAAATTTTGATGTGCAATTGTATATGTATGGTATATATGTAATGGAACACCGAGGACGGTGTTATTCCAAGGGGGAGGGTAATGTCATGTCCCCGGTTTCGACCCCGTTTGCATGATGTATATATTGTAATTAATCGTGGTGAGGAGCTCAAGGCAAAAGCCCCACCATCGATTTGGCTGTGTATGTTTCGGCAATGGGGATAATTGCCGATGGTATGTTGTGCTATCCGGCACATTTTAATTTGGCATCATGTAAACCCGCACATCAATTAAAATAAACCACAACCAGCTACGGCAGTGCAACGTTGAATGAAAAAGGGCATGGTTCCAAAGGATAAGGGGTGGGGGATGTCAAACCTTGGTTATGGGGGAAAAAAAAACCCATGTTTTATTACCTTGTTGTTTTGCCACCTTTGTTATTTGTCACCCTTTTTGTCTCATCCAACCTTGTCAACCTCTTTAATGCTCCGCTGGTGGTTGAGGAGTTATGGCTGAGGGCATTTATTGCTGAAGTGGTGGTGGTTGTGGGAGGCTGTCAGCCTTACCCAATTTCCCACTCCACCCACGTTGCCCATTCTTCTCCCTCACGCACTCTCCCTGGTCAGTTCACTCACTCACCACGATTTTGGGTCTGTTGGTTCCTCACGCACAGGTTTTGGGGCGTTTTTGGTCTCACGCGGGTTTTCTTCCTCTTCCCCACGAGTTGCTGAGCACCCACGAACTGCAAATTCGCGTCCTTGCTGTTGTTTTGTTCATCCACGGGCAAAAATGGAGCCGTTTCTCCTCACGCAGAAATCGGGTATGTCTTTCCCGTGCATTTGGCTGTTGGGTGCAAGTTTTCCTCACGCACAGCCTGTTTGGGTCGTTTTCCCATGTGAGAGGCGTGCTCATTGTTGTTGCTTTGGGGGCTGTTGTCTTCCCCACGTTTTTGTGTTAGCTGTGGTGTCCAAATTTGTTTGGGCCACTGTGGAATGCCAATTTGTTGGCTGTGTCCTCCTCTGTCCATGCTGGGGGTTTGCTTATCTTTCGTTTGGGACTGTGCATAGTTGCTGTCGTTTCCATTGTGAAATTGGGCTACTGTTGTTTTCCCTGGTTTGGGATGTTGAGGTTGAGTTGTTTTGGCCACGTTAGGGCCAAGAACAACTCCGTGTTGTCCATTGGACTTGAGCTGTGCTCATCCATTGTTCGGGGCTGTCCCCTGTTGTTTATGACTTCTTCACAGAGCTGTGAATGAAGTTGTTTTGCTGCTGGTATGCAGTGGTTGTCCCTTGGATTGTGCTGGCTTGGCCGTTGTTGAAGGCATGTTAAACCCAACGGTATTTGGTTTGGCTACTTTGTGTCCCCTTGGCTATGTGTAAGCCTGCAATTGACCCTTATTCCGGAGGAATCATGCCCAGCTCGGGGGTGGCAGCGTTGCTGAGAGATTGATGAGCAAGCTGGCCTATGGTTGGGTGGAACGTTGCAGCGACGTAGCTGGTTGCGGGTGAAATTCTTCATCAATAGATAAGTGTCGCTGTTTACTGCATCTTTGTAATTTATATTGGTGTGAAATGAACTTGAAGAATGCTGGGTGATGGACTGAGTGTGTGTGCTTCCGCTGTATGATTAAAGATAAATGCATCTGTGTAGGCTTGTAATGTTTAATTCCAGCATTTGATTTTCTGTTTCTGTTCATGGGGCTGTTGCCCGGTTGTATTTGATGTGCTCGTTGCGTCCTCTTCGTCGGTTGAGGGACGGGGACGTGACATGGATGCCTGTCAAAGTCTCATGCAGGAACCACGCAACTTCTTCCATCGTGCCAGTAAACGAAGTGACTGACTGCTTCACTCATTGGCCTTCCTTCCCTCTTCTTAGTCCGCAGGTAAAGAGCAAGTAAGCAACTAGTCTTCCTCGTCCTTCTAACTCTGTAGTTGAAAAGTAAGCAACCAAACAACGAAGCCAGCGGAACAAAAGAAGAAAATGAGAGAAACAAAAACAGGAGAGTTGGTAATAATAAGTGCTTCATCATCGTGCCACTCCCTCGTATATTGACTCTGGCATATAATGGCTCGTCATTGCCTTTCAATGGCTTGACATGGGGGTGACTTGAAGTGTGTTGTGGGTGGACATTACTCTCCCCCATTACGCTGCACATTTCCGGACCATGTTTGAAAGTGCTTGTAATGAATACTAATCTGTGCATCCAACGGATGGGTGCATGCAATCGACACGTCAACATTTTCTTTATTCCTGCTTCCATCGGAGGCATCGACACGTCAACATTTTCTTTATTCCTGCTTCCGTCACCTCTGGCGCCAACGCATGAGGCTTGGCTTCCAAACATGGAGTCATCCACCCAACCACCAATCAGAAATTAAAAAAATTAATGAATTTAATATTTTTTTTTAATTCTTGTAAAGTTAACCATTATTTTTTTCCAAAAATTTGAGTTTTGTACAGACAAACTAATCTACCCGACCCATATATAAATGTCCCCTGTCAAGGACATAAAAATGAATGAATCAAAATAAAATATTATCTTCCCCAAAATCAAATCTACCAAATAATTTAAATTAAAAGTTTGACCACATAAAATATACTTTTAAATTATAATTTTTATTTATATATAAAATTTTAAATAACATAAATAATTCATATTTATATATTTAATATACTTTCAAATATTATTACTTCAAAGAGTGTTTTTAAAGCATAATGAATACAAGAGTAATAAGATAATGGGCTAATAAAAGATCAAGGAAGTTAACTCCAAAGAGTACGATAATGTGCTTATAAAATATATCTAATAAAATTGCTCCAAATAGGGTTTGTTTTCAAGCAGTTGGCAAAAGTCAAATTGATTATTTTGATTTAGACTTTTACCAACTTTATCAAGCTAAAAAGACCCCCCAAAAAAATATTGTTGTATTTTAAATCTTTATGGTTTAAAAACCCTATTTGGAGCGATTTTATTAGATATATTTTATAAGCACATTATCGTACTCTTTGGAGTTAACTTCGGTGGGAAAGTCAAATTGATTATTTTGAATTAAATTTAATATTTATTTTAATAAAATTTAAATATTATATATATGTAATTTATATAATTGGTCATTTTATTTGATAACTAATTTTTGACAATAGTGCAGAACCAAAGTTATGGGTATAATTATATTGCATTTTCCATAATTTTTGGGAAATTGGATGATAGAAATATTAATAAAAGTATAAAAAATAAAAAATAATTAATTTATCATTTTAATATATTATAAAAATAAAAATTGTAATTAAATTTTTTTTAGTTGGTAAAGTGGTGGAACCCTCTTATTAAATGGTTTAAGTTTAAGATATCACTTATTCAAATAAATATTGATAAAAACACTTCATCCCACTATTACACGGACTAAACTCAATTAACATAATTTCTTATTAATATATTTCCATGTAAACCAAATTATCGCTCTAAATATACATACAAAGTCATTAATCACCCTCTCTGTTATGCCTTCTCTCAATAAACACCTTAGTAGAGTGCAAGCTCATTTGTATAACTGGAATATTAAATGCACAGGCATGGGAAGAGTTGGTTTGACTTAGGACTCAACCCCACGGTCACATTCTACCCATGTGGTTAAAGATGATTGAAAAAAAACCAAAGGTGCCTTTTTGTAATTGCAAATTGTGTGTTGCAATCGTGATTCGTCTATAAATACCTCCACGGATACCTCCATTTGCGAATGCTTGTCCTGTTGCCGAGCTACTTCTTGTTACAAGTAGGCTTGTTCTAAATTTCATTTCTACTGTGTAAAATCATCAAACACTCCTCCATTGTTGAGGATTTCTCTTGAATTAGACTAAAACCCAGGCCCTCCATTGATAACTGGAAACAATTCTATATCACCTCTTCTAGGATCTTAGGCAAAATGGGTCTGTGGGGAGCATTGATGGAAGCTATTCCTGCATACACAGGCCTCTCGCCAGTGACTTTCTTCACACTTATGGCTGTGTTTGTGGGTGTTTACAATCTTGTAAGTGGCTTGTTTGGAGGTCCTCCACAGCATGTGAGCAGGGAGTCCGCGGCCATGGAGCCTCTTCCCCCTCCTGTACAGTTGGGTGAAGTCACGGAGGAAGAGTTGAAGGCCTATGATGGCACAGATCCAAAGAAACCCTTACTCATGGCCATCAAGGGCCAGATCTATGATGTGACCCAATCCAGGTAGTTCGGCTGCTCTCTAATCTTTGATAGGGAAACTATCTTCTTAAGTGGGTATGCTGTTTCTTATTGCATCAATTTGTTTAAGGGTATACTGTTTCTTATTGCATTAATTAATTTTTGGGTGGTCTTTCTCAGTTGGCTGGTAAGAGTCACTGGCTACATTAGTTTTAAAGGGTCTAAGGCTGGTCAGTTTATGGGTTAACTGTGTTCGGATGTTTTTCTTTGTTCTGGTATACGTTTTCTTATTTCTTTAATTCATATTTTGGTTGGTGATTTTGATGACAGCTGTTCATTTTAATATCTGTTTGGCTCCCAAGAGTCCCTGGCTGGATTAATTTCTAAGGGTTTTAAGGCCGCTCACATCATGTGGTGTTTGGGTTTTGTTGTTTCTTATTTCATTAGTTAGTTTTTGTGTGGCATTTAGACTATATTAGTATTTTCTCATACCTCTTTGGTTGCTGAGAGTAACTGGATAAATTAATTTCCAGTCATTCTAAGGCCTGTCCCATTAAGGGGTATCTGGGTTCTGTATATTTTTCTGTGTTGTGGGTATGCTGTTTCATATTTCATTAGTTATTCCTGGGGCGGAATTTGGATAACAGTATTTCTTTTCCATATCTGTTTGGTATCCAAGAGTCCCTGTCTAGGTTAATTTCCAAGGGTTTCAAGGTTTGTCACATTATTGGGGTATCTGCTGTTCTGTGTGCTTTTTCTGACCTGTTTTGTCTTTTGCATCTTCATCTGATGTTGAATGTGAGATGCATATATTATCTCATTGATGATAATTTATACTTCGTGTTATATGTATAGATGCAATTGAATCAATTGATCTTAGCTTCTTCTTAAGAATGTTTCATTTTTTTTCCACTTATATTTTTTAGCTGGCCCTTGGGGGTTCAAATGTAACTGAATGCTTGTTAGGCAACCCAGCTTGTGTGGCTTAGGAGGTCACATGCCTCTGAAAATTACAAATCCCATGAAAGTCGATCTTCAGTTGAAGGTTGTGGAAATGTTAGTTTCAATTGCAAGTTATGGGAACTGATAATATTTTTGGTTTATGTATGATATGGGGCAAAGTAAGTTATGGGGTTTCTGTTATTGAAGTCCTAATGGGACATGCATCTTCTTTTGGAGTTTTGATTGTTTTTAAGGGTTTTGTAAGATTGTGTTTGAACTTTGTATCCATTGTTCGTTAATGAAGGGCTTAATTATTTTAACATCCTTTAGCTTAATTTGGATTCTGATTTGTGACGTCATTTTATCATGCCTAAGCTATATTTCGTATATTTGTGACAAAGCTTTCTTGCTTTCATTGGTCTTTTGGAATCAGTTATTAGTCTATGTTGTTTGCATTAAAGCTTATGGAAGCTTTGTATCTTTCAAGGATATTGTATTACTCTTATGAGTGGCTTGACGATTTTGTTGTAGCAAATCATGCTTATATTTGGTATATACTTGTTTATGTAGAATCTTGAAAAGAATCTGAATGATCTTTCATGCATGCATGTTTGCTCTGAGGATGACATGGATTATTTACCATTTTTCAGCTTCTGATGGGATTCTCTTAGCCTTTCCCCTGATTCTGTTACTTTGAATATGGGTTTTAACTTTCAAGTAAAGCTTTTAGTAGTAGAACTTTAAGATCTCGTTTAATTTTTAGGGCAAAGATGTTTAGTATTAGTTGTCTTTGTTCAAAATTTATCAAAATTTATTTCATTGGTTTATAATGCATAAATGATTAGGTTAATCAGTATTTGTCAAGTAACAGTTGAAATGAATTACAATTTGCCATTGTCTTTGCCTTGCCAACAACTCAGGCCTGACACTTTATTTTGTTGTTTATTCCGTTTTCCTGATTGTGTTTATTTTCCGGTGCATTACAAATCTAATATAGTTCTACCTGTTAATCTGTGTGTGCATGTGTATGGATTCACTATGGAGGGGAAGAGAAGTTCTAACACGTTTTCTTTGAATTGTAGAATGTTCTATGGTCCAGGTGGTCCATATGCCTTGTTTGCTGGGAAAGATGCTAGCCGAGCCTTGGCAAAGATGTCTTTTGAAGAAAAAGATTTAACCGGGGATATTCAGGGTCTTGGCCCATTTGAATTAGATGCCCTGCAAGATTGGGAGTACAAATTTATGGGAAAATATGTCAAGGTTGGTCAGCTCAAAAACACCACCCCCAAAGAAGTAGAAGTGGCCGGAGGAACATCTAACGATGGACCTGAAGTGGAGAACAATTTGACTGAACAGATTGCAACAGATGGTGCTGAGCAAGCGGAAACTGCTGTAGAGCCGAAGGAAAATGGGGTTGAGTCGATAGAAGATGATATTGAGATTGAGGACGTCTCTGATTCTAAAATTGCGAGGGAATATCCAATAGAAACCAACGAGTCTTCGGAAGATACATTAGAGGTGAAGAAGTCCGAGGATGTTCTTCACGAAGCCAACCATACAGAAGTTGCTCAGGAATAATGAAGCTGTACTTCATACAATAAGCCGCATATGCAAACTCTGTCAAAGGTTTTTGGATGCACTGCTAGCTAATTAGTATCTTGCGTATATGGTTTCCTCGTAGGCAACAAGCATCATGCTACAAGGGTTGGATTCTGATCTTTCATAGAGAAACATACTTTACTAGAAGCAATTTTCTTTCTTTTAAATCATTGAAAAGAGATGAAGCTTAAGTAGATAAAACTTAAGTAGATAGGCAATAGCTATATAGTTTATAACTTTATATTTCAGGAACGCTGCTCTTTTCAGCAGTTCCAGTTAATAAATCAGAGACACATAAATCATTAATGTGAATTGATTGTCGTCCATAGAAAGTTCTCTATGTATATTCTTATTGAACAATATGAATCTGATGCGTATGTTATTTTGTTTCCCGTGGATGCTAAGCTTTAAATTGAATATTGAGTTGTATGTTATTATTATGCCTTGCTTTGCTCAATCTTGAGCTGATGAACAGTATATTCTCCAATTTAACATTTTGCAATTTATTTCGTTGTGCACATGTATTGCATATAAAACTGATATTATCAATTACATGGTTGTCTTTTGAGTTAGAATGTATTCTCATTTATTAGCTTATTTGACATTTTTTTTGTATTTTGTATTTTGTATTGGAAAATCTATGGCTAAAATGAACATCCAACATTCGTTGGTTGCTGATGTTCTAGAATGTGTTCCGGTCCATGGATCAATCATCAAGACCCAAATATTTCGATAGTGCCAGGTCTGGTGATCTGATGTGAGGAGTTCTTCAAATTTCTTTCAAACACTATAAAGTCCCTCGACTGAATAATTTGTTGAACTTGTATGATCAAATGCTTGATGACTGATGGAAAATGTGGAGTAGCAAATGAAGGCGATTTTTGCAGGTATAAAACTCATTTTAATTTTACTGTAAAAGATGATAGGATGTTATTGGGTTGTATAATTATTTGGGTCAGGAGGATGATATTCGCTCTGTGCACTTGGTTTCCGTTATGGTTGCTTAGAAGTGGGAGTAGCTGTGGTAATTATTCAAGCTGTTCCAATCAAAATGAACTGTTAAGGACAGGTAAACAATTAATAAATGAAGCTATCTTTTCAAGCTGTTCCAATCAAAATGAACTGGCACGGATAGTTAGACAATTAATAAAATTAACAATAAATAAATGAAGCTAGCTGCTTTCACTTGGTCAAATGAGCTGGATATGTAGATGACAGAATAAAATTTCAGAACTGTTATTGGGCTGGTTCAAATATGGATGCCTATACATTCTGGAGTGATATTTAATGGTCAATGGATGATCATTAACCAATTTGTGTTCTGGTTCTCTTGAAGTGCAAGTGTTTATTCGGATTAACATGCCTAGGTGTATCTTGATGTCCAAAGCTGAGTTGCTGAACATCTTTATCGTACACTAGGAGCATGGATGGACAGTTATGTTCTTTGTGAATTCATGTGAGTTATGAGCTACATACATAATTGCACTCGATATTCAAACATCTGTAAATATGGTGTTGGATGAGGACTAAGGACAGTTTATAGGATAGGACTATACAGAGAACCAAAGGGCACTTGGGAAGCCAAGAATTTTCTGTATTCATTTTCAATTTATTTTATTGCAACAGCGGCTGTGTACACACATTAACGAGCTGCTTTTGGCCAATTGCTTGCATGCTACATAAAAATGAAGCTTTGGTTAGACAATTCTAGGGAACAATTATCATTTATACCTATCTGAATATCCTGTTAAATTCAAGTTTCTAGAGAATATGCACATCTCCTTGAAATGGTTGAACTGTTTTCGCATTCCGACTAAAACTGCGGTTTGTTCGGAGATTTGTTGTCTTCTTCAGACATCTCATCTTGAAAGTTGAACTACCTAATCTTGAAATAAGTTGAGCTACATTTGACATTGGATTTCCGACATTCTGGGTATGCAGAACTATACAGCAAAGTTATTAGAGCCTGAAATAGAATTTATGCTGCAGAATTGTAGGAGTCTATAAGTTTTTAACCCACATTAACTCTACCTTGATTCTCCAAATTATAACTGGAAATTTAGTTAATATAAGTTCAAAAGTCGGGTTGGGCATGTTAAGATTCAAAACTGAATGTTAAGATCCAATCTGAGCTACATTTGGCATGTTAAGATTCAAACTGAGCTACATTTGACATTGGATTTCCGACATTCTGGCTGTGCAGAGCTAAACAGCAAAGTTATTAGAGCCTGAAATAGAATTTATGCTGCAGAATTGTAGGAGTCTATAAATTTTTATCCAAACTTGACTCTACCTTGATTCTCCAAATTATAAATGGAAATTTAGTTAATATAAGTTCAAAAGTCGGGTTGGGCATGTTAAGATTCAAAACTGAATGTCAAGGAAGTAATCAAGTTATTTGACATTGGATTTCCGACATTCTGGCTGTGCAGAACTAAACAGCAAAGTTATTAGAGCCTGAAATAGAATTTATGCTGCAGAATTGTAGGAGTCTACAAGTTTTTATCCAAAATTATAAATGGAAATTTAGTTAATATAAGATCAAAAGTTGGGTTGGGCATGTTAAGATTCGAAACTGAATGTCAAGGAAGTAATCAAGTTGTGTCATATGCTCTAAGTCGAGAACGAACTGTGTGCCATATCTATGCATATGCTCAACCTTGAGTTTTGCCAACTAAATCAAGAAACAAACTGCCATCAAAAGCTATGGATGTGCTTGGGATAACCTTATAAAATAATGTTCAAGATGTTTGGCAATTTGTTTGTTTTGCTTAGTAGTGTTATCTTTGCTAATTATTCAAAAGCTATGGGCGTGGTTGGAGAACTTTAGCGGATAAAACAGAGATATTAAGTTAGACAATTAGGTCATTTGTTATTTTTGCTAATTATTGAGAACCTATCTTTTTGCTGAATTTTTGAATTAGATGTACATACCCTACCCTCTCCTTACCCTCTTTGAATTTGAACATGATAAAACCTGACCAGTCACCAAAGCATTTCACTCTTTGGTAACAACTTTAGGTTGTCCAATGTCATTCCTGTCATGGTCCGCCCAGGGGATGTGTTCCGCTATTGCTTTTAAACTTTCCAAGTCGGGAAGTAATCCTTTCTCCATTGTGGAGCCATGATATGCACTACTCTTTTGTCATGCCTCCCAAAATAGTGTGCTTGAATATTGTTAAACTTTTGTTTGGGCAACTTTTTAGTTACGAGAAATTCTTCAACGATCGTAACAATAAATATGCCCAATTCATAGGAAATATCCAATCTAACATATACTATTTGAATTTTGCTCTCATATACTTCCACAACTCCGCCCAACAATCAATCCCCTGACCTCATCAAACGCAACAATGGGCTATTTATCCATCTTGTTAAGCTGCATTACGCTAACCCTTTCTCTCAATAGCTTCATATATTGAAAAGTGAGAAGTCTTTACTGTTATCTCTGAAAATCTAAATGTTTGGAGGAAAGTAGACTCAAGTTCCGAAATATTTCATGTGACAATGTATTCAATTGTAATTGTCAATCTTGCATTGTTTTTAAATTTTACTTTGTCTGTATTGTTTTTAAACTAGAGCCAAGTGGTGCCACATGCTGTTGCAGTTTTACTTGAAAGTAAACTAGCAATTTTGCAGTAGTGATAGAGCTTCCTGATATTTCAAGTCTGTAAACTGTAAAAAATCACAACAAAAAAACCTCAATTATATGGTTATAAATCCATAAATCAAATCCTATCTTAAAACAAGCCCTTGGAATTATGAGGGACAAGAGTGGCATTGAAAAAAGCCACAAGGTGACAATGTCCAAAACATTGCAGTAGCAGTGGTTGGTTGTTTGTAATTGCAAACAGCTCCATTGCATAGGAGGGATTAGATTTAAAAGAATTTATGGTATTATGTACTTAATTGAAATGAAGTAGCATAATGATCTAAATGTTATAAATAAATAAAAAAACAACTTAAAAAGACAACACATTTGCAATAATACCTCTCAAATACTAAAAAACAAGATTTGTCATATGGGATTATTTTATAATCTATGTTAGGGTATAATTCATCTCCAACTTTTTAAGGTAAAGTAGGCATCAATTTGTTGTAGTGAAGGTTACTTTATCGGGCAACTATTTTTTTAATAATCATTATTTTATAAAGTCTCTATATTGATATATGGAAAAGTAGAAAACAAAAAACCAAGCAATTCTTACCCAACATCGAACACCTAAAATCAATTAACATAATGAAACACAACTACAAGTTGAGTATTTGGTAACAACATAAAATTATATATGCATCAACTAGCCCCTCGTAGAAATCAATTTGAAGGCTGCAAATTTTATATGTATATGCAAATTTCATATGTATATCCCATTGCTTTCATTTACCCGTATTTAATGCCATATTTTGGAATTGAAAGTGCGATAGGTTTGACCCTTTGTTCTTTGTTGTCTACATGTTTATGTACCATTGTGTACCGGTATTCTACCAAATCATTCTTACTAACATGCCTTTAGGTTTGAATCATAGTATGTGAATCATCTACGTTGTTTGGTCATTGACTCTTGAAACCTATGGTTGACTAAGGAGCTTACATATGACTTGATTCATCAACTGGTATGAGGGTAATACAATAATTCTATAGGACAAAGCTTATACAAGAACTCTATTAGGTTAGTGAGGATTATTGATTACATGAATTAATATTAACTATCTTTATCTACAACATCATAAATAAGCACAAGTAAAAAATACGATATACATTAGTTCAATAAGGAGAACATGAACATCATAACATGAATAAGTATTACTTATCTCTATCTACAACATCATAGATAAGCACGAGTAAGAAATACGGTAAACACACTAGTTTTATAAGGAAAACATGAACACCATAAAGTATTGGGAATAAGATGGAGCATCAAATAAGTAATGAGTATAGAGTTTACTACTAATACTTAAAGAAATGGATTAGCTACTTAATATCCACACGAAAATAAACATAGTTGTTTCTATCTTATACTTACAAAACTATTTAAAACATATTGTACACTAAATAATGTATACTCGAATTTCATTGAAAAATATTGTATAATGAATACTCTATACTGAAACACTGTATAATGAATACTTTATACTGAAATCTCATTGAAAAATATTGTATACTACAATTTTGCTTGCATCTGGAAATGACAATGTTGTGTTGTCTTCTTATGTCAAATTTCATTGATTTAAAATATCACTGCATATTCTAAAGGAACTATAGAAGTCAACTTATACCTTCATAATGATGAGAAATTAACCCGTCTTTATTATATTTAATTTAATTAAAAAAACGTTTTACTTTACAATTTCTTATGTGCTTAATCGTTGAATTTGTTGTCCAGAGTCGAGCTCTCTATAAAAATATTTACTCAAGTTCTAGTTCACCTGTTGTCATGTTCTCGCTGTTACAATGAAAACCATAAATAACTTGTATTTGTTAATGCCATTTAATTGTTTCCTTCATATCATATAAGAAACATTTATGTATATATTGATGGAGACTATTCGTGTACAGGTCTGCAGGAAATGATCTCAAATGAATCTAAGCTTGAAATCTAGATATCATGTGTATGTTCAAACACAGTAACCAAAAATATCTACGTCTGCTTTCGAAACCAAAATATCTGGGCATACACTTGGTCTGTCTCTTGTCACTGTAGAGATATATGGATTGTATTTACTAGTGCAAAATTAAGACTTGTGTGAAAAACATATAGTTGTACCTTCACTTGCATATTGATGATACTGAAAAAAATCTTGGCTGGTGGATTGTACAAGAGAATCTGTTGATCGACACCCTGGTTTGGTGATGCTTCCACCTGCAAATTCCATCAACGACTCGAAGTGTTTGGATTCCAGAACTCCAATCCACTAGTCCCTATCCCTAACACTGCCAATGCACAGACAAAACTGTAAAAGAAAATCATCATAATAAACCCTCCAAGCAACATTGACGAGAGGACCAACATAGGCATGCCATAGCTCTTGATAAAGATTCGCATTCGTACCTGTATCGAATCCTTCCATGATCAACAACAAATAAACAAAAATGGTTTGTTTTATATATATAATTCTTTTTAGGTTTTATTTAAACTTTAACAATGTAAAAAGTTTGGCACATGCCAACAATTATTTTCTTCCCAACATTCAAATTCCTTGCAGATATTTTGCAGTGATTCTACTATCAAAGTTGTCTAAGGCTTCTAGGCATAGGCAGAAAAACTACCCACAACATTTAGGTCATCACGATACAAAAAAATCTCACAAACAATCCCACTAAAAATCCGAAAATCAACCCTATTGCACTGACACACAAAGTTGGTCCTTAAAATGGTGCATTCTTAAAGCTTCTTAAAAATCCAAATCCTCTGCCAACATGAAATCCCATCACCCAATTTCGATGCAAAGCAATAGGAAACTGAAAACAAACTGAGGGAAAACAACCCTATATTGCAAATACCAAGAAGGAGAACAAAAAAACAACCTGCATATCAAACGAACCTGAAACGACATAGGAGTTTCTTAGAACTTCCTTAATCTAGTTACAATGGATATCGAAAACCGCCATGGTCAATAATAATAAGACAATATAACAACGCAGGTTCAAAAACCTAATAGGAGCCATTCACGTTCTACCCAAAAAAAACAACCGACAAACGAACTTGAAACACCATGGAGTTCCTTAGACCTGCCTTAAGCTTAAGCCTGTTTTGATGGATACAGAAAAACACCCTGGTCAATAATAATAAAACAATATAACAAAGCACGTTCAAAAACATAACACCAACAGTTTATGTTCTACAGAAAGAAGTTTCCAGGCCATTGGATAAAACAAGGTTGAAGGACAAACAGACGCTTGCAGTGCAAGCGGTTTCTCGGAACCCATCGCAGAGCTTATTTCCAAACAATAAGTTTATCTTAGCATTTATCTCATATCTTTGAGACTATTTTCCATTCTGAATCAATAAATTACATCACCTTTAAAGGCATATTTAACATTGTCCATTGGGTAGACCGAAAAAATCCACAATGGCACTGCTGGAAAAATATGATCACAGATACCAATGTTACCATACTTTTATCTTCCCCGCAACAAGCCATGTGTTATAGATAAAGGTCCATGGAAGTGGTTTTCGGGAGGGAGGATATTTGTGTATGCATAACTTAGTCACTATATCATTTTCATCTTCTTGTTGGTATACTTGTCTTGTAGTCTTTGTGCGTGTGTGATGCAAGAGTTTAAAGGCTCAGGAAAAAACCTGGCATGTTGGGTTTTTAATTTAGACTTTAGAGAAGACTTGGAGCACTAGGGTTTAAGTCACTTGTGTATGCTGCAGGTGTCATTGGCCAACCCAATTTCCAGTATGACCACACCATTCCTACGTAGGCGCTAGTAGGGGTGAATACTTAGTTAACTGCACGCTGATAAAATATTATGTGGATGTATCTCTGTCTCTCCCTGGTATGTAGAGAACCCAAGTGAACTCTGCATAACTTAAACATGCCTCTCTAGTCCAGAGAGAACCCAAGTGAACGTCCATATAGCTTAAAAGTGCATTACATACATGGTGATTTTAAGTGCGTTACAAATTTTTGGACAAATTGTTTTGAGCCAAATTAAGTTCTCAGAGTGCCATACATTTGAAAACGTCATCAAGAATAACGCCAGGAGGTGATGATGATAATGAGGCTAACCTTATTATATATCAATATTTTAAAAAACAATAGTGATAATAGATTTAAGATAACACGGTAGTAAATTATCAACTAATTCCGCCGTGGAGAACTTTGGGTTTTTTTCTTTCTTCTGGATGGATCCATTGTTTGATAACGAGTTTTTGTTATTGTAGAAGTTGTTCCGAAGAAAATACTAGAGACCATGAACGTAGCAAGCCTTACATGAGAGAACGTTGCAAGCCATTTGCAGGTATGGTGGTTAAGATTTACAACTAATTACTTTTACAAAAACATTATGTGATAGAACTAGCTTGATGATTACACAAACATTGACTCTGCTTGAAGTGTTTGAATGGGATTATTCTGGAGCCATTCCTAGTCGCTTTGTTCCAGGCTAGCGGGTAGGGAAAATCCGCCGGCACCAAGCAAATCTGACAGGGAAACACAACTAGTTCTTTATCACCATTGTCGTTGTAGGGCTCGTCTTTTGGTCTGAAAGCGCCTCCTTTGCCCCTAGAATTAGCCAGAAGAGACCTCGACGAGGCCACTCTGGAGTCGCTTCAACAATTCTGATCTCACGAGCACGAGGAGAAACTAGTCGCCGCGGATAAAAGGGGTCAAGTACTACCACAACTCATTATTGCCTCTACGCCAGTTCCTACCACCAGAAACATTTATAACATTCATGTGGGTGTGAGGGGGGTCCCGAAATCCACAGAATACCACCTAGTTTTTATGTCGGATTGTTAATTATATATTAGGTTTATATATAATGGGTTGTGGATTGTTATGTTAATTATGTGTGGTTCATTTAAAGATTTACTTCTTAGAATGGATTATGACAATACATTGGGGTATTTCCCCAAAAGCCATTGCAGAAGCCTCCGAGAGACTGCATCAATCTAATCTGAGATGCCAAGGTCAAGGCCTTAAAGGTGTTGTACTCCATAACATATGGCAAATTATAAAATGAGACTTACCTTGAGAGCTATGCTCACCATTAAAAACTTGCTGATCCATTAAAAGATTGCAAACTGGCAATAACACTTGTCCAACTCAAATCATGCGAAATAACGCTAACCTCGAGTGATTGAACTTTTTCCACAAGATGCATGTGATTTATGAACCGCATTATCATTAGCAAATTCCAAACACCGTCTCCTAGAAGCCGCCCCACACACCAAAGCAACAACATTAAAAAAAGAACTGGCATACATTTAAATAATTGCTGACATCACTTCGCAACTGAGTCTTGGGGCACAAGAGTCCAAGGCAACGTCATCTTGAGAGAACCAATGAAAATTTTAAAAAATTAACAATTAAAAAAATTTGTAAATGAAAGTTTCCTTGCACTATAGAAAGACCTTAGTTTGAGCTCGAAATTTTTTCAAATTACTCAAAATTAATACACCTGACTGAATCATATATATCCGCTGGTCAAAGACATAATACGAAGTAACCATGTTTGTCATATCATGATATCACATATTCATTATTTAACATGGTATAAGAGTCTATGGAGATCTTGTGCATGCAAAAGCTTTATGGCAAATCAATGAAAAACAAAATGATAAATATTATTATTCATTTGTGAACGCATGAAAACCAAAGTAAAAAACATTAAAAAGTGTTGCTATAAAATATGTTAAACTTTATACTAGTGATTTTTTAAAAGTTTTTTTTATTAAAGTGTTACTATAAACTGTGTTTTTTTGGGTAAGTTATAATAAAACCTTTTATTAATGAACAAAATAATATACAAAATTGTTGAAAGCTTTGCCTATGTGAATAAACATCTCAATCTGGTTGAAACATGTTTTAGTCTTACATGAGGGAATTCAAACAAAATGAAATCTATGTGGGAATTCAAACAAAATGAAATCTATCCATGTGAAGAAACTAAGTGATTATAGAAACAATAAAGGATATCCTTACTTTAGGTACTGTAATCAAAATTACCATTACTACTATACAAGGATTCCTATAATTCTGGATATAAACTTTCACCACTAAACTATCAAAGCATTGGAATTGATTATACTCGAATGGGAGAGCCATGAGTAGTGATCTTTCTCTCATAGTTTGATATCTTGAAAAGCGAGAAGTCTTTAGTGTTTATCCTTGAAAATCTAATTGTATAGAGGAAAGGAAACTAAAGCTCCGAAATATTTAATGTAACAATGTATTCAAATGTAATTTGTGTTTACATCTTATTAGGCAATGTAAAAGAAAGCTTTAATCTTATTAGGAAATTCATGAAGAGCAAAGTGATAAATATTATTATTCATTTGTGAACTTATGAAAAGCAAAGTAGAAAACATTAAGAAGTGTTGTTATAAAATATGTTAGACTTTATATTAGTGATTTTTTAAAGTTTTTATTATTATTAAAGTGTTGTTATAAATTGATTTTTTTTTGTAAGTTACAGTTGAATCTTTTATTAATGAATAAAATAAGATACAAAATTGTTGAAAGCTTTTTCTTTGTAAATAAAGATGCCAATTTGGTTGAAACATATGTTTTAGTCTGACATGAGGGATCCAAACAAAATGAAATTTGTTCATGTGGGGAAACTAGGTGATCATAGAAATAGTAAAGGATATCTCTGCTTTAAGTATTGTTATCAAAATTACCATCACTACTATAAATGATCATGTTAGCAAGCCATACAAAAACTACACAAGGATTCCTATAATTTTGGATATAAAATGTTGACCACTAAATTATCAAAGCATTGGAATTGGTTATACTCGAATGGGAGAGCCATGAGTAGTGATCTTTCCCTTCAGTTTGTTTGATTCTAAGAACATTCCCACAACCTTGGAAACTTCATCAACGTGTTGGCGTATTTCTTTCAAGTTGTAATGAATTCCATCGATCAAATGATACACCTCTTCCTTTTGTAATTCGTTCTCTAGTATAACCTTAGCTAGGGTTGTTTTTATCGCCTAGTAAGGACTATCAGTCTTGGTACTTTTCTCTTGTTCCTCCAGTTCATGAGCTTCCAGAAACTCCATCGCTTGTTTGACATGCTTTGCGACATCCATGGTGAAGTTCAGGGCTTTTGCACATCCCCCCTACCTCATGCCGTGTATGTTTTCTACTGTAACATTTTCTTCGAGTACACTCCTTTAGTTCCATGATAGTCAGAGTAGGTGAAGAGGGGCTTTCAATTTCCCTCATGAGACTTTCCCAATATTCATTTTTCGACCAACCTTCAATGTTCTCCAATTGACCAATTTCTTTGTCTTATAGAATAATAGCACTTGGGTACCTTTGTATCTTCTTGCTTGAAGTAATTTTGTCTATAAAGATGCATTCTCAAATAAGAGGTGGAATAAATCATTTCAGAGGTAAGGGAGTTAGACATAATCAAGGCAAGAGACTTGACCTCCACTGTGTTAGTTGTGGCAAGAGGTCATGAAGTAGAGCATTGTTGGGTTCCATGGGAGGAGATAGCATAAAAAAAGAAAGGGCAGAAAGAAGAAAAATGTAAATCTCATGAATCATAAAACTTTTTAATCTTGTCATTCCGTTGTTGCATATTGCAATATTGGTGTAAATAAAGCTTTGTTCAATGCTTCATTTGCTTCTTGGAGAAATACTTGGCTGCTCGCCATTGGTGCAGCCTCCCATATGACATTTAGAAGATATTTTTTTTGAAGATTTGAATGGCATGTAGATGTAGTATATTTTCCAGATAAATATAGCCTCAAACTAACAGAATTGACACCATCATGCCTAATTTGGTTGGATTCCCCGACTTTTTGATGCATAATGTTCTCTATATTCCAGAGTTGCAGATAAACTTGATGTGTCTCTTGTGCACATTTGATAACAAGATATTCTATGGGAAAGTTGAGATAAGGAGATATTTGACAACTAGGTCATTATGATAGGACGGGAAGATGATAAACTGTTGAAGCTGAAAGGGGAACTTGTGAATGCACGAGATTTTGCACACTTCTCTCACCATGATGAAGATACACTGTCATCTAATTTTTTGTGGCATGCTAGATATGGACATATCAATTATGATAGTCTTATAACGTTGAAGAAGAATGGTGTTTTGGCTTTCCCACAATTCCAAAAATGTTGAAACAATGTGAAGCTTGTATTCTTGGCAAACATATTAAGCAACCTTTCCATGATTAAAATTTCAAATCATGTAGAAAATTAGAGTTGATACACTTTGACGTGTGACTCCATCTCTATTGCTTTTGCAAATAGTAAAAAATATATCATGTTATTTATTGATGATCATGCTACTATGCGTTGGACTTATTTGTTGAAAGATAAATCTCAAGCCTTTGGAACAATTAAAAATTTTCATGTATGAATTTAAAATTTAGCATATTCTCAGATCAATTCTCTTCATACTGATAATAGATGAGACTATACATCTAATGGATTTGAAGCCTATCTTAGACAACATGGGATTAGGCATCAAACCACCGTTCCATACAATTCTCGACAGAATGGTGTGGCAGAAAGAATGAACATGACACTTTTGAATGTGGTACACTCCATACTATTTTTCAAGATCATGAAATTGATATTTTGGGGTGATGCAATTTTATGTGCAATCTATCTGAGAAACACAAGTCCAATTCAAGTTATTGGAAACAAGACTCCATATGAAATATGGTATGGCCACATTCCTTTGGTGAGGCATCTCAGGGTCCTTGGTTTCACTTTTTATGTCTTAATTTCAAAGGAACAAAGAAACATACTTGGTGCAAGGAGTTGAAAGTGCATCTTCTTGTGGTCTCAGAGATCACTAGGGCATATCGTTTTTACGATGAGGTAAATCAAAAGTTTATAGTTTCCTAAGATTTCATTTTCCTTGAAATGAATAAAAATAAGAAGACCATTGAAAGACAACTTGACCGTTTGAATAAATTTATCTATGTAAAGTGTAAAGACATTTCATGAAATTGACAATAAGATTCGACATATTGAAGGAGGTATTCCTGTCTTAGATAAATATTTGGAATCTCCTTTTGCAACACCATCTTGCCCTCATGAAAACGTCCCTAACACTTCACTAGAACATGAGGTTCAATTGGATGATGTGATTGAGAGGATTAGAAGATTGAATCTTGAAGAGAATGTTGCACCCCTAACTGAGGAGACTTGACCCTCACAAAAACTTCTATAGTAGGTCATGAAGACACTTGAAAGTGTTCATCTTGATGAGATTGGAAAGTCATGAACTAAAAGTTAGACAAGACAAGAACATGAAGGTGATGTAGATGATCCAAATTCAGGTGACATAGATGATATGGATGTTTCATATGATATGATTGTGAATTGCATTTATCTTCTAACTTTGAACCAACTTCCGTTGAAGAAGTTGCTTCTCACAATGAATAAAAAGAAACCATGCAAAATGAATACGATGCTCTCATCAAGAATAAGACATGGAAGTTAGTGGACCCTCCATTTGGAACCAAACCAATTGATTGCAAATGGGTCTACAAGAACAAGTACAAATTAGATGTATTACTTGAAAAGCATTAAGGCAAGGCTTGTTGCAAAATGTTTTGCACATAAAGAAGCCATTGACTATGAGAAGACTTCTTCCCCAACAACAAAATGGATGACCATTCGTACTTTATTGGATTTGGCTGCACGGAACGAGTGGAAAGTTCATCAAATGAATGTGAAGGTTGCATTATTGGATGGAGACTTGAAAGAGAATGTCTTCATGTCTCAACTAGAAGGTTTTGTTATAAAGGGACAAGAACAAAAGGTATGCAAGCTCGTCAAGTCTTTGTATGGCCTGAAACAAACACCTCGTGTATGGTACAAAAAGTTAATTGAGCAACTTTTGAAATTGAATTTCAAACACTTTAATCTTTTATTTTTGTAAGTAAGATGAAATTACCTTTCATTAACTGTAATATACAAAAATGTTACAATTTTGAGCTCAAGAGGACCCAAAGTCCAAACAAATGGCATATTCACAAGCCAATATTCACAAGCCAACACAAGGCAATTATAATACTCAGTCTTAAAAGAGAAAGTATGTAAACGGCTATACTGCTGCATACCATAAACATAACTAGAAAATACTATACCGTTGCATATTTTTAATACTCAGTCTTAAAAGAAAAAGTCTGTAAACTAGGCTATACTGCTGCATACCATAAACATAACTAGAAAATACTATACTGTTGCATATTTTTGAAATACTGATAATTAAAAACATGAGGCCTGTATGAACATAGCCGATCTTTCACAACTAGAGCAAAACCATCAGGTAGCATATCATAACAGAAAGGTCAAGTGGGAGGAACCTTGGCGACCTTGGTCGCCTCATTGTTTGAATCTGCAATTGTTTGGGGAGATGCCGAAGTACTGCCTGGAGCCGTGCTCTGAACCTAGAAAGCAATGCCCTGCCTTCGAACCATGATATCATATTTGGCACGCAACAGGTGGACCTCCATTTGAATTTTCTTCAGTGGCAGAAACTCTTCCTTGAGTTCTGCAATAACCCTTTCTCTGTCTGCTAACATGGATTCCAAAAGAAATTTCATGGACTATTAGTGATGCAAGGACCAATGGTAAAGGGCTATTCAAGACCTGGTGTCTCTGGGGTCCACTACCCACCCAACCAAATTTTCTGAGCCCTCAGATAACTGTGAATCCTCATACTGGGTCTAAACTATTTGTTCAAAGCTGTAATTTCATCATTGACATGGGGTAGGGTGTGTGCAACTGATAATACATGGAAACCTCTATTGCTCTGTGGATCTCCCTCTTTGGATTAGGGTTCACCATGGGGAATTTCCCTTTGCTGTTGGAGCCCCTTCCCATGGTGACTTTGATAATCACAGGGATAATCACTCTCTCCTGCGTGTTCAACCTGTTCTTGCCACTGAGCAGAGCGAACAACACCTCATTCGGATTGAAGGGTGCTGAGAAGGGGATGTTGGCTATGTTATGAGCTCGCCTCCTTGATCCTGTTGGATGCCACCTTATTTTACCATAATACCCTCCCACGTTGAGATTCATCATGATTAGGTCTTTCACATATCAATTTCAATCCATCTTTGTTCGACTAGTAGACCCACGACCTTCTCTTGGCATGCGAACCTTCGAATTGGGATCATCACCTTTCACCTCCCTGTACTTCATATGCATCCTAATATCTTGCATGATGGGGGGTTGTACAACTTACAATTGCGGCATCGTATGTTGCGTCAAGCCTCATCCCAGCGAGGCTTCCACCATTTGGCATATGCACCCACTGTGGGGGATCCATGTCTCATTCTGCTATGCTGGCTAAATCCGCTTTCAGAGCTGGAGATAGAATGATGGCGTCCCAACTATTGCTTATTGCAGTTAAATTAAGGGAGACCCCTTCATTGGCTAGCCTATGCACCATTTTGTTGGCCTCTCTTCTTACGTGAGAAGGGATGGCAACTTCAAAGCGACGCAGGAGGTGTTGGAGTTCTTGAAGCCCTTGATCTAACCTTTAGCAGGTTGAGATATTATGAATGGGGGTTCCAATACGAAATTTAGATATCACACGAATGAGGATTTGAGAATCACCTTCCACTTCTATGCACGTGAACCTATGGTTGGCAGTTTCCTTCAAGCCTTGAAGAATCCCTTGGAGTTCGATTGCGTTGTTGGTGTCGTGACCGATTGACCTTGCAACAATCCATTAAATGTGGCATCTACTATTTGCAAAGGGCCACTCTATATTGCGATGGTCTTGGGTTGCTTTTTGAGGCTCCACCGAAGTTCACCTTCAAGCGTCCAAGCCTCGGGGATGACTGATATGAGGGAATATCTTGGGAATCCATGTGTCTTTTCTGAGGAGGGACAGAGGTGATGGAAGAGAGGCCCTAGTGTTGTAGGATGAGATGCTCAAGTCCTTTGCATTTGAAGTTATTTTCATCCTAGGATTTTAGTTGAAGGATCTCTTTGATGTTGTCTTCGATGATAGTCCATACCTTCTACATTGTGGTCTCCAAGTTTTGGAAGATCCTGTGATTCCTCTCCTTCCAGATTCCCCACATGATGAATCTAGGGGTTAGTTGCCAATATTTGTTCAGGATACCATTTTTAAGGGTTCCTTCCTCCATTAAGAAATTGTTTCATAAGGTCGTCTCTTCGACGATTGGATTGGTGGAATAAAGTTGTTGCCTTGCCCTAGATAGCTGTTGCAAAGGGGAAAAGATTGAGGTGATTTTTAGCATTTTCAATGGCTCAAGTACATAGCTGACAACGAGAAGGTCCTTGAAATCCTTTTTTTCAGAAGTTGATCCCAAGTCAGAACCTTCTTCTGTGCCACCAACCAAAGAAAGGAGTTGACTTTGGGCCATAGGTATTGCTTCCAAATGTTGTGCCAAAGCAAGTCCATCTCGAGCTCATTATGAAAACTGAAGAGACCACAGGCTTCCTGAATTGTGAACATTCAAACTGACTTGTATCCCCAACATAATTGGTTTGGGTCATCTCGAGATTTGATACGGTGATTGTGGAGCTCATTCCATAACTCTTCAAAGTGAGGGTCGTTTTGAGCCAATCTCAATTCTTCCCTTGGTAATCAGTCTCTCCATTCCTACGTAGTTGCTACTTATCTCTAGTAGTGACAAACAAGATTGCATCCTTTGCACATCGGTTTGTCTTTGATTTCCATATTGTGATCCTCATCTTCCAGTTTGGGAAGTTGATTCCAGGTGTCATCCCAAAAGAATATTTGAGTCACCAACGATTCCATCCCAAAAATTGTGTTGGGAAATGAAGGATTTCTGATCCCATATGGTTCACTATATTGGTGAGCCTGGCCTCAAGCCTTCCAAATGCTGGCCAAGCCTTCCAAATGCACTAAGTGATAGGGCTCAATATTGATATCATATTTGAATTGTCAAAGCTTTTTCCGAGCCCCGTTGGGATTCTGAAGGAAACACCACCAAGACCCCC
>LPNX011019208.1:77915-116995 GCA_001517045.1 Pseudotsuga menziesii | reverse complement strand
ATCTCTCAAACTGAGACCTCCTTTGAGCTTGGGTTGGCAGAATTTGTCCTAGGCAACTAGGACCCATTTTCAATCTTGAGTGGCCCCACTCCAAAGAAAAGTTCACTGTAGGTTTCTTATGGCCTTGAGAACGTGCTTTGGCGCTTATATGACTGAGAATAGGTAGAGAGACATCGATTGGAGCACTAAGCTGATTGGGAAAGTTCAAATTGGAGCACTAAGCTGATTGGCGCTTATATGACTGAGAATAGGTAAAGAGACATCGATTGGAGCACTAAGCTGATTGGAGCCTCAAGCCTTCCAAATGCACTAAGTGATAGGGCTCAATATTGATATCATATTTGAATTGTCAAAGCTTTTTCCGAGCCCCGTTGGGATTCTGAAGGAAACACCACCATGATCCCCCATTACTAAGTTTAACTTTTCTAAATCTCTCAAACTGAGACCTCCTTTGAGCTTGGGTTGGCAGAATTTGTCCTAGGCAACTAGGACCCATTTTCAATCTTGAGTGGCCCCACTCCAAAGAAAGGTTCACTGTAGGTTTCTTATGACCTTGAGAACGTGCTTTGGCGCTTATATGACTGAGAATAGGTAGAGAGACATCGATTGGAGCACTAAGCTGATTGGGAAAGTTCAAAGCTTCGAAGGTCCAACTAGCTAATTTCTTCATTTTGGTCCAAAGGAATTCCTCCTAGGAAGCATTGTGAAGGACATTATCTATGAGGGGGATCCAAGGTACTTGGATGGAAGAGAGCTCCTTTGAAATCCAAGGATGGAGATGATTCTTTACTACACATTAACGACCATATTAAAGAAAACAATTTGAGATTTTAAATTATTGACAAAAGTACCCGAGATATCAAAAAATTCTTTAAGAATTTTATTTATGATCTTGGCATCACCTTGGAGATACCCACTAACATTATATCATCCACAAATTGAAGGTGAGTGCGTTTCGTCCTGATAATGTAGTTAGAGGCCTTTGAGAGTGCCATTATGTATTGCATCTTGCAGACTTCATCCAAGACCCTCCACCATGAACACAAAGAGGAAACGTGATAAGGTATCGCCTTGTATCATGCCTCGTGAAGGAGAGAAAAGGGCAGCCAAGGATCCATTGACTAAGCTAGAAAAAAATGGATGAGGAAGGTAGAGCTAGAATCCAATTGACCCATTTTGGACAAAATCCAAAAGATGGCAGAGTATGCTACATGTAATACCAACTCAACTTATCAAAGGATTTAGAGAGATCAAGTTTGATCTTCATGCTCACTTTACGCTGCACCTTTAAGGAATGAATTTCCTCATGATCCAGGGTGATGCCATCTAGGATCTAGCATCCCTCTGCATAATTAGTTTGATTGGGAGGGATGAGTCCGGGAAGGAGGGGTTTCAGTCTATTGGCGATGACTTGGGTGATAATCTTAAAGATGAGATTATAAAGAGAAATCGACTTGAACTCATAGGGATCCTGGGAATTTTCTTGCTTTGGAATTAGGGTTAGAAAGGTTGTATTGAAGGCTTTCAGAACTCTTGCTTCCTGTCGAGAGGGTTCCACCACTTTCCAAACATCATCTTTGACAGTTGACCATCATGCATGAAATAAATCCACGGTGAATCCATCCAGACCCAGGGATTTCCCATCAGGCATATCTTGGACCGCAACTTCCACTTCATTTACGGTGATAGGTTGAAGAAGGCTGGCATTTTGATCATCGGTAACTAGCTTGGGGTTGTGATAAACTATTTTGTCAATGGCAGTTTCTCTGTCCAACACTAGTTCATGGAGCAACATGCTATAGTGGTTGTTTAGCATATTTTCTATGCCATTGTGAGTAGAAATACAATCACCTTGGTTGTTTTGCAGCGTCATGATCCTATTATGCTGCCGCCTTTGGAGGGTTGTGTGGTGGAAGAATTTAGTGTTTTTATCAGCATCTGTCAGCCATCTCACCCTTGACTTCTATTTTCAATAAGTTTCATCTTGCTTATTCCTGTAGGCTATTTTCTAAGCCAACACATTTTCACTTAGAATGGTTTCTTCTTCATATCCTTGACTTGTGATTTGGTGTTGAAGTTTGGCCATGTCATCCTCAAGTTTTTTCCACTCTGTAAAAATGTTTCCAAACTTTGTTCCATGTTTTAAGCTTACATTAAGGTTTTTCAGACGTTGTTGGAAGTAGTATATAGAGGAGCCCTTGGACGTGTTCGCTTGCTGCCACCATATGTCAATGTTTTGCTGAAAGTCTGGGGGATCAAGGTAGAACTTTTCAAAGCGAAAGGGTTTAAGCTTTGGAGCAGTAGTAATTTCAAGCTCAAGATTAATCGACCAGTGGTCCGAGCCTACATCTAGTAGGATGGAGGAAGCTGAGGCTAGCCCTAGCAGAAAGATGGTTTTTGAGACCAAGAACCGATCCATCCTTGAGGCCACTTGAGTGGAGCCACCTCTTTTGTGGTTCCAAGTGAATTTTCCATTTGATGTTTCATATCAATCTATTTCAATTCATTGATAACAGTGGACAATTTCTCACAATCCTCGTTCAGTATGTGGATGCCTCCTTTCTTTTCCAACAGAATAGAAATGAGATTGAAGTCTCCCCCCATTATCCATTTTTTGTTCATGAACCATGCTCCCAAGTCCTGTAGAATGTTTTAGGGATTCTTGTTTCCGGCCAGGGACCAAGGGTCCATAAACATTCGAGATAACTCCTTTGTCCTCAAATCCAACCATCATGAAGGTTTTTGAGATGGAATGAGTGGCATGGATTGATCGGTCAGAGTAATGGACTGAGGATGCCATACAATTGCTCGTCCCCCTGCCATTCCTATTGCATCCACAACAAGTAGCTGACATCCCAACCAACAAAGTTTCATTATATTGTGAAGCTTTGTTTCTCTGCATTTTTTTTCTTGTAGCATTAATACTATTGGTTTCTCTCTAGCTATCTGATTTTTCAAAATCCAATGCTTATAAACATCATTTATCCCTCTAATGTTCTAGGAGATGATCTTTATCGATAACAATTTTTGGAAGGGTAGGAGGTCGAGATAGTTCTGTATTTCATTGACCCTATCAGGTGGTACCCAAGTTCTTTGATTTTCTCTCTGTTTCTTTTTTGACCTGTCATGTTCTCCCTTCTAGAAGACCTTTGCATGTTGTTTATTAGAATAGTTTGAACCCCTAGAGAGAGACTATACAGTTGTTTTGGGTTTCTGATTAGACTAAGAACAATAGTTTGGTTCATTGCTTCTTGTAGGAGATGGATCTGATGCTCTAGAATGGATTGCATTTCGTCACGGTGGAAAGATTCTTCCAAGGACATCAGGTCGAATTAACCAATTCCTATTTCCATTTCATCCTTTCCATAAGTGATTATTTATTCTAAAGTTGTTGTTACGCCTTCCATTTCTCCATGGTGAGTGTTCCTCTCTTGACAAGGCTCTGTTTTCCCGTGCTTGGGGTTTTTCTTGTTGGGTTTCTTCAAGGACTGGATTTCCCTCTGTTTCTATTACTACTGTCTTTGATGTGTTAGTGCTAGAAGATGCACTCTGACTACAAAAAGGACATGGCTAACACATCTTGATTAATTTGTTTGTTTGGTTACGGGTGAATATGGTAAATTGGGATTTGGACTTACAATTTCAGAGATATCTCTCAAACTCATAAACTATGCTCATGAAAAGAAGGCAAGTGAAATCAATACTCATCTACTTTAAATCAGATGTATAAGAAGGGATAATAAGGAAAACACAAAGTGGATTTATCAATGTTTCAACCTGCTTAATTAATAGATCCATAGGACTGAGAATTCATTAACTAGAAATCCTTTATAATTAAGAACTTAAGTATTCAAATGTGACTTATGCAATACAGGCAATTGCAACAAATCCTTCACAGTTCAGGAATCTGTAAAACTTGGACTTATCAGTATATCCTACATTGACAGTCATCACACTTAAATAAGCAAAATCAAAGATGAACACATAAGAAGGCAAAATATGATCTTGTTTTCACCAGAATCTTTAGTAGCGATACATAGACAGATGACCTCAGTTTTGTATACAAAGATAGAATATAAAGGTCTGTCTTTTAACCAGAATTGAACCCCTAGAGCTCTGTCTCGAGGCTCAGAAAAAAAACCCCATTACTTTCTGGCTTTACAATATATAGATGTACTATTACAAATCTTAGTTCCAAAACTAGTGGATTGGATTCTTATCCAAAAAACTAGAAACATCTAATGATATCACTATAAAATAGGTACAAAATCTGATATATAATTTGAGATTCAAAACATGTGAATCGAGTTCCATTTGATACATGAGAAAAGAAAAATTACTTTCATATCAGATTTCCCTGATAAAATCTGCTAACAAATCTTTAGATCCACTTTTTCAGCTCCACCTTTGACGATTCTAAATCTTGGACCTCAATTCTTCCTTAGATTTATACCAACATTGAGAAATAGACAAGAATATTGTTGATGGTCATTCGCAAGATTGACATCCTTTTACATGAGCTGGAAATTCCAAAAATACAAAACTGTGAAAAATCGCTACCTGAAGAGCTTCTAGTGGCGCTACCTTCTTGTGACTTTCAAAACTGCCCCTCGATCCTGTCCCACAATCAGTTCTATACTGATCACTTTGATATGGTGCATAACTGACAACCAATAGGTGTCCATCATTTGATGTCAATCTATTGGGAAGATTTGATCCCTTTCTTGGAAGTTTGAAAATTTGACTGAGAACATGATCTTGTATTCCATAAAGATTTAGACCCTGTGATCCAGAATAAGTTTGGCTGTAATGTAGATTAAGGTTAGGGGTACAAAGAAGACACCGATAATTTGGACAGTATGAATTTCCTTCAAGAACAAGCTCCATTTGAATGCACTCTAAATGGAGCGATGATCTACAATGGTTAATAATAGCAATGTTCCACCAACATGACAGATGTTGCAGGTATAATTACTTTCAAAGAGCCAAAGGACTAGTAACTAAAAGTTAGAGCATTCTAAAATTATCTGTCCAATTGATTAATGAAATTTTCTAGAAAACAACCCTGAGATGACACATATATCATAGGTTGTCCCAATAATAATGCTTGTCAAATAAATGGACCACGTTTACTATCGATACAATGTTGTCCACTTCTTTGGATGTTGGGTAATATGGCATTTCTCTTCATTCCTTGGATGATCGCTTAGCATTCTCTAGATATGAACAATGCGTTTGTTGCACAACCATGGAGAGCTCTCTCCTTGGCACTTGTGTGAGCATTTTTTTCATCGCAATTTGAAACTTGGTAGCGCACTTATTGATGGAATCGGTGATCACTTGAAGTTGAATCTTGAATTTGACTTAGCGGGTTTGGCATTCATTGTTGGCAATCTCACTTTTCAATTGACATATGAGAATAAATTCCAACACTTTGCACCTGGATGCTTGTTTGGCAAGCTCGACTCTTTGCTATGGCTGGTAATCTCTATGAAAAATCCAACAGATGATGTGTCCTTGGTGCTTGCCATTTGAAACTTGGGTGTCTTCAATGCTCGAAAGCCCCTATGTGTGTCTCTGTTGGGTGTTTGACATTTGGAGGGATGTTTTAGAACTTGGCTCTAAGATTTCAAACACACGATAAGAGTTTGACTTTAATATTGAATTCGGTAAGCAGGGGCATATCCCACATTTTAGAAACGACATAAAATCTACTTTTTATATATGTGGAATTATGCTTTCACTTTTAACAATGTAAGCCTACAACTTGCCTCGAAACCTTGATGGTTACGAGATACCTTGATGATTAATAGATATATTGTCTCGACTATGGCTTTCGAATGGATTAGAGATCGATAAGATTTTGAGCAAAAGGTATAATTTTTTTTTAATTTACCAAAACTAAACAAAAATGAAGTATGTAAAGATAAAACAAAGAATAATGTCAAAGGTTTTATTTAAAAAAAAGATATTAAAAATAAAATGAATAATTTACCAAAACTAAACAAAAATGAAGTATGTAAAGATAAAACAAAGAATAATGTTAAAGGTTTTATTTAAAAAAAAAGATATTAAAAATAAAATGAATAAAACATTTTAGATATGTGGATTTTGGACAAAACTTGGTAAGGGTAATTGTTTATGCTTAAATATTGTACACATGTGACATTTTTGCAATTTACATAGTAAAGCGTCATCAACATATAACATGCAACACATCAAAGGCATCCTCATTAGAGTAAAAAAAGCAACACGAGTCCATAAATGCTAACGAATAGTCAAAATACAAAACTACGTGGCCAAATATTCGCTTATATGCACGACCACATTTATTACCAGTTCGGTTCCTGCATAGTACTTGCATGAGTTTTCCCTTGATAATTGCATGACTGTCAAAACAATTGGATCTCAACCACCCGCGATGCATTTAAGACTCATCAAAACTTCATTACCTCCAAAAATTTGAATTTGGATCTTCATGTAGTTGGGCTCATTGAATAGGCCCCATTGTGTACTTTGAATCAGGTTCATGAGGTGATGGGGTTCACACTTGGATCTATTTGTTTCTTGGCCACCTCTTGGCCTATAAAAGGAAGCCATGGGCATGCATCTTGTAAGAAGAAATAAAAGCAAGGTCATGCTGTTGGAATTGTCATTGAGATCCCTTATAGCTCACCTCTTCCCTCTTGTTAGAATATCCCAATCTCCCTTGCCACCTTCCTCCAAGGGGCAAGTGTTATTCTCATTTGTTCTCCAAGCTACTTAACATATAGTGTGGACTAAATAGACCTCCCTAAAAGGGATCATTTTCCACCATCGAAGCTCACATCTTCTATGTGTTGTACATGCTTAACAATTGGGCAATACAAAAGTGGTTTGACATCTATTCGTTGTTGGAGTTTGCATCCATACCCCATGTTCTTTGTTTTATTTCACTAACAAACACTTGCAGGATCACTTGGATCACTCCCCCTACACACAGGGGAACCTAATACTTAATCCTTGTTGTATCCTACAAGGATTTACTCCTCACCAAGTGGGGAGGATTCACCTTTGTGTAATCTTTTTCACCACAATAATTTTACCTTTTTAAATGAAATCAAAGTGTTGACACTATCTTGTCGATAGGGGTTCATTCCGCAAATATGTTGAAACCTATCGACCCAAACTCGCTAAACATAGGCTCAGACAGGTTTTACCTTATCCAACAACACCCACGAAGCAGGTGCAGTCTCACCCAAGATGTCTGAGGGAGGGCTGCAGGAACCAAGTTTCTGCAGAGGGAAGAGGACTTTCACACTATCTGTTACACTACCGCAAGATCACCCAAAGATCCAGGGTTTCAATCAAACCATTAACTAGACCTACTTATCATTATGGGTTACACTCGTACTTGCTCAGATTTAGATCGACAAAGACATGTTAACATCATAATTCAGATTCACATTTAGATTAACAAAGACATCGACATATAGTAAACCAATAATCTCTACAAGGCGTAGCATCATTCAGATTTAAATATGTAAACAAAAAATTTGCATCATTATAGATTTCACTTAATTCAAAAGGCAACACATCTCATAGAAACACAGATAATAGCTAGAATTATGTCATCAACCAAGTCTTCATATCATTAATTCTAGAGATACACAGAAAAATACAGAAAACATCCCTTGGTCGATTAGCCTCAAACCAGAAAAATACATTCATTCCTCGGATGATGTATATTCCATTGATTGATGATCCTTTACACTTACAATCCTAACTTTATTTATAGGCTTATTAAGCCATGAAAAAATGGTCCACTTGAGCAATCTTCTAACTAACTTGACCAAAATGACCTCACTTGTCGGTTTCTTCCTTCACCATGGTTGACTCTTTTTTTTTGTCGATGTCCCTTTTATCGGTGTTGGAAGCGTACTTTGCACACTCTAACCCCTTTCCAATAGGCCCCCAACACAAACTTGTGGATCGTCCTCTAGCCACCTCAGCTAGAAACCACTGGTGTGTTCAACTTTGTCTTGAAGTCATCATATTCAGTTTCAACTTGGTCGATGGCTTCCTTTACTTTTACTCTGAGTGCTGCGCACTCTTCCACCTCATGTTCCTTTGGGTGGTCTTTAGACATCTGTTGCACTTTTCTCTGCACTGCCTTGGTGTTTGTGAGTTCCTCCATGGCCTAGAGCGCCAGTTTCTCCACAGTACCTTGCAGTTCTTATAACTGTGTCATCCTCTGGTAGTGTCGTTCCTGTGCCTTTTTAATGCACTACTATAATGATTTTAGCTCCGTTTCCTTGGTCACCTACACAAGTGGGGGCATCCCTTTCAGTGATCCTCGCAGTACTGTTAACTGCGCCTCTGCCTCACAGATCTTCCAATCCAGTTGGTGCAACTGTTTGTCCTATACCAGGCTCCCCCAATATTGCGTTGTTGCCTCAACAATCAACTGCGTTGATTTCTCTAGCTCCTCTATTTCTGCAGCAATGTCTTGAATTGCACTTCTCCTCTCTGCTAGTTGTTCTGGCAGTGTGTTGGGTACCTCTCTAGCGCGCAATTATTCATTGTCCTTCCATAGGTCTGCAACGACTTTCCCCAGTCGCAATGTTTTTACTTCGGCCAACATTTTCGGACTAACTTCTGGTACTTCCTCACAGGCCAACGAGACTTCTCTTTCTAGTCTCTTCCCGTCGGCAAATTTCTTTTTTCGTTCATATACGACTTCCTCCTTTTCCATATTTAGTCGCTGAAGTTCTGCTTCAACGCTCTCTTCTTGTTGCCTAAAACAGACCAATTGATCATGAACTATTGCCTCATGGTCTCTGATCTCATGACTCACTTCATTTTGAATTCATGCTAGCACGTGCATCGAAAGTTCATTGAGGTCTAGGCCGATTAAGTCGAATACTCTCAGTGTAGCATTGATGTCCTCATTCCTTGTTGTGATCGCCTGCGGTGCAATCTGTAACAATCACACTTTCTTGCCAAGATCCACCTCGACTTCTCTTTATTGCCCACCATCTTGTGGTATCTTTGTCTCCAGTACTACATTTGTAACTATTGCGTTACCTTTTCCTGACTTTCGTTGGTCACCGTATTAATCACATCCACCACTTTGTTCACTTGCTTATTAGAGAGCCCCGCAGTACTGCTCCCCTCCCCTTGTTCGAACTGATGCTTTGTCCATGATTCTTCCTGTTGTTTCTCTAAGTCTAACTTTTTCAGAGTTATGGACGATGCCTCTTCTTCTTCTAAATCCTTAGGAAACTCTTGGTTCTGCGGGACATCTATAGGTGGTCCATCTCCTGGGTCCGACAAGTACTCATAACTTACTGGAATTTTTCACTCAGCAGGCCATTATGCTATAATGGCATCCAACTCTTCGTCAGTCAACTTATATTGTGTTGTAAGCCACTGGCTGCGCCTGAATATGTATGGCATGCGGTCCCATGGCTAATCACGTAATATTTTGGTACTTCTTCGTGGCTTCATCTATGAGTCACGATATCTTCACTGCTACATCCCGTAGTACGTCCAAATACAGGTAAAACTGAATGTTGTTGTCCATTTTCCTTTCCTTGTTGTCGAGTGCCCACAAGTTTTTGTACCATGTGCCTCAACAAATATTGATGGATTCAATCTCCATTCCCTGATAATGTGTTGGATCCATCCATCCAACCAGTGTGATGAGTATAAGAAACCAAGAGTACCTGACCGAATTTCCCACCTCTTGCGCCAATTCGACATCCTCCATTAGCTCGTTTAGGAAAAACAAGGACAAATTCATCAACACGCCAGCTAGGTGCTGCTCTACGGATACGATCACTCTTGATGTGTACTAGTTCGACCGGTTCTTCCGTACTACTTTCACTACCAACAACTTTTCTCCAATTATGGATTCGTGGTCATTGATAGTATTGATTACATACACCCTTTTGTCTTTTACTACACCATACTTCTTCCTAGTCTTGCTGCCAACTTCTTGTCATTGTCCTTCCCTTTGAATTATTGGGATGGATCGACCCCTGACTTGGGGAGGCTGATGATTTGAGATATTAATTCAACCATAATTGGAACCTTTTTCCCCAACCACAAATACCCGCCATGGAAACATGCCAACAATTGCTTCACTCACACTTCAACCTATGGGGATCGGCCAAAGTGCATCATGTGGATAATCGACAACAACCATGAACGTTGATGTCCCAACTCCCATTGTGACAGTTCTATGGTGATTGGACCCCTGTCGCCGTGTGTTCTCTCCTCATATGTGCCCTTTGTGCATTCTGGGTATGCCAGCATGTCATGGTCGCTATATTGTAGCTTCTTCAACCTCAGTACTATATTCATCGTCACGTGGAATCCCTTAGGTGTCGCATGAATCTTGATAGTATAATTCTAGTTTTGGTTCATGCATACCGTTGGGGCTCCTGACTTTCTCGACTGTATGTACCCCAGGATATCTGCTATCGTCGACCCTTGTGCTTTACCCCTCATTGTTGTTTCCTCCGTTTCCATAGTCGACAAGCCAACTTCTACATCTACTGCATCTCCCTTTGTCAAACTTCGAGTTGTCTTAGTCCTTCGGTCTGGAGTGATTGGATGATTCACAATCCTTTTCTTCTTGATCGAGCGCATTGATGCAGACCAAATCTCTGGATGATCTTCGTAGATCACTACTCTTGCTGTTGGTGATCCCTGTGTACTGGCGCTCGAAATCAACTACGCCATGGTTTGTGCACTACTTCTCTTTTCTCTCACTCTTAACTTTGCTCTTATGATTTTCTTTGCTTTGATTCGTCTTCTCAACCTACACAATGGATTGAACCATGCTCATTGACCCATTTTTATAGCGTTTGATCCTTCAGTGCTAAAGATTTAGAGCATCATTTCCAAATCCCTCAGAGATTGACCGAATCCTGTGTCGATTCTGCAAATATAACAACCACATTGGTCAATAAATGCGTGTCTTTCCCACTTGTGTCATCTCCCGCTTAGTGTAATTGCTACATTTATTGTTTGATTTGACCATTTCGCACCTCGTCAGATGTCGCCAAGATTCAAAATTTGTTGCGATTCACCTTTCCTTATTCCTCTGTCCTCTTTTGGCAAGATTCCTTTCTGAACTTTTCCATTTTTTTCATTCGCGGATGTCATGCAACAC
This sequence comes from Pseudotsuga menziesii, assembly GCA_001517045.1. Classification (NCBI taxonomy): domain Eukaryota; kingdom Viridiplantae; phylum Streptophyta; class Pinopsida; order Pinales; family Pinaceae; genus Pseudotsuga; species Pseudotsuga menziesii. Next base: position 105,834 of record LPNX011019208.1, on the reverse strand, counting down.
CTGGTTATCCCGATAGGGATTTATCCGACTTCCATTCACTAGTTTCAGTAATAATACTCTGTCTAACTGCTGCAATTGCACCACACCTCCATTGGTAATGAAATGTATGACATAGGGACCTAGCCAATGCATTTGCAGCTTACCTGGGTGCTTCACGAACTTGTTGTCGTAGAGGAGAATTATATCTCCACGCTGGAAGTTATTTGCGTTTACATGGCGATCGTGCCATGCCTTTTGTTGATCCTTATCCACTTGCTGGTGAAAACCTGTGATGAAACGATCTTCTTCGAGCTACAACAACTATGCCAATATTTCCTCAACCGCTCCTTCATCGCTCATGCCTATTGCTGGTGCTATGCGTAGACTAGGAATGACATGTTTCATAGGAATCACCGCTTATTTTCCATAAACTAACTTGAATGGCGTTTGTCCTACCAATATTTTACATGTTGTCCTATAGGCCCATACTATTACGGGGATTTTTAGATCCCAATCACTGTGATTTGCGTTGCATATGTTTGAATTATTGAACCATTGATCTACATGCAATGAGAGCAATTGAAAGGTATAATTGTGTAGTGGAATAGTAAGAACAATGTACACTGAACAAGACAAATTTTAGAGGAAACTGATAAGAATTGATTAGTAAATTACAACATTAATCTTCATTAATTCCAGCAGTATACAACAATGTTACAATAAGGAGAATTCAAATAGTGTGGATAATATTTGAATATACCAACTCAATCCTGACCGACTAGCTAACTAGAAGTTTCTGAATCACTGTTGAAGCTCACTAGTCTAACTCCACATGTCTAATCCAGTCTATCAATCAGTTAAACCGGTTAAACTGATGAGGTAGGTGAGAAATGGTGCCTACTCCCATGCAACCATGCAAGACTAGCGCTAGATCAACTGAAAGACATCTAACTGAATGTCACTGGAGGTTAACTTAGCATAACTACCTACCAAGCACAACCAACTGATGGAGGCTACTGGTGGCACTTGGAGTGGCTCTTAAAGTGTAGGGATTGGAACCGGTGGCACCAAATGGCACACTGGTGGCACCAATGGCACCAATATCATGGTGGCACCAAACTCTAGAAAATGACTCCTAAGTTAGGAAAATGATATAATATACTATATATGGACAAGGGATGATTATATAATCCTAACAACATACCTTTGTCTACGCGTTTTCCAATATACTATTGAACGCCTCGACCGCTCCATTCGCTTGTGGGTGATATGGGTTTCTTTTCTTGTGTTGGATTTGAAATTCCTTAGTCATCACTCTAATCATCTGATTGACAAAGTGAGCCAATTGGTCTCTCATTAGTTTCTTTGGACATCCAAATCTAGTAACCACGTTGTTGAACAGGAACCTCGCCGTTGTTGCAGTTGTACAATCCTTTAGTGGTGCTGCCTCAACCAATATTGTGAGATAATATGCCGCAGTGATGATACATATCACACACTTTCTTTTCCATGGAGGATTCATGGGTCCTACAAAGTCCACTTCCCATTTATCAAACCGTTGTACCATTATATGAGGTGCTAACAACATCTCATATATCTGCAATGATTTTCCCGTTATTTGACATACATTGCATATTTTAGCGTAGTCTTCAGTATCACCGTGCATTTTTGGCCACCATAAGCAAGCTCGAAGTATCTTTCTAGCGGTTGCGCGTCCTCCATAATGTCCTCCTGCAATCTTGCCATGCACTTTTGCCAATACTCTTTCCTACTCATGTGGAAGAACATATCGATGCAGAATTTCATCTGTCCCCATCTTGTATAACTATCATGTGATTAGATGGAATTCAACGGCTTTGACAACCAATTGATTATTCTAATTCATGGTGAAATCCTTTGTGGCTTTTCCTGTCACTAAGAATTGAACGATTTGTTCGTAGTGGTCATCCACCATTCCAACTCTAAACAATTGCGCATCAAGCAAGACATCCTAAATGCTTCTTGGATATTCACCTGAATCTATCCTTGATAGATGATCGTGTCCCGCATTCAACCACCCTGGTTTCACAATGATCTCAAAATCAAAATCTTGGAATAGTAGCAACCATCGACATATTTTCCTTCCCAACATAGGCTTGTTGACTAGATACTTCAATGCTGAGTGACCTGTAAACATTTTGAAATGTTCTCCTTACAGGTAGTGGCAGGATTTTTGTAATGCATACACCATCACTAATCCTTCTGTTTCTATCGTTATGTAGTTTATTTCTGTCGTAGAAAACTTATGACTTGCAAACTCAATCGGGTGGTCGATTGCTACTTCCCTTAGTTGATCCAAGATTACCCCTAATGCGACTGACGAAGCATCAACATGAACATGTAACTTCGTCATCAAGTCCAGAAAAAATAGTATGGGTGTTGCGATAACTTTTTGCTTCAGTATGTTGAGGCTCATTTGACACTCGTCATCCCACTCGAAATTCACATTATTCTTCAATAGCTTCTCCATTGGTGCTGTGATTGTTGCGTATCCTTTTATGAACTTATGGTAGTACCTTGTGTGGACTAGTGTCACCCTTAGCTATTTTACTTTCGTAGGTGTCGGTAAGTCGACAATTACCACAATATTGGGAAGATCGACCAACATGTCCTCCTTGCATACAATGCGTCCCAATAGAATCCCAAATGGGGTGCAAAATAGACACTTCTATAAATTTCACGAAATCTGATGTTGTCAACATATTTCTAGCATTAGTCAAAGATTCGTAGTGTGGTATTTTACCAAGCCATAGATGCCCAATCGTCCATGTAGATTGCGAGGAATATATGAATGAAGTCCTTGAACACAACGCTAACTATCCTTGAAAAAATAAAAGCCGCATTCTTGAGTCCAAATGACATCACTTAGTACTGAAAACATCCCCATTCTGTTACGAAAGTGGTTTTGTGTCTATCCTCCTTCGAAATCTTTAGTTTGTGATAGCTCAAAAATATGTCTGTGACTGAATATATTTCCTGTCCTCCAACTCCTTCCAGTACTTCATCGATAAATGGTGTAGAAAATGGATCATGAAGAATTGCGTCATTCAGCTTCCTTAGATGGACACATATCCGGATTTCCCCCATCTTTTTGTCCTGCACAACCATCAGACTGATCCATTCTGACTCTTCGACAGGTTCAATAATTACATCATCCATCAATCATTTTAATTCTACTTTGACGCGCTCTTTGTATCTCATATTCAATCTGTATGGTCACTGCTTTACTGGTTTCGCATTAGGTTTGAGCAAAATCTTCATTTCATCCAAATCGCCTGAAATACCTTTCATTTCAGAAAACATGGCCAGGAATAAGTCTTGAAACTTGTGTAGTAGATCGGTGACTTTCCCCATTGCCGAACCATCCTAGTTATCCCCAATACTATAGAACTTTGGGTCTTCTACTGTCTCGATATTAGCCTTCTTCAGTTTTAGTAGTTGCTTGAATTTGTCGCCTGACCCTTCTAGCGTTATAATGTCACTGATTCCCTCTGACTCTGGAATATCAACATCTCTTGGATCATCTTCGTCATTAGGTTCTCTTGATACATTGTAACATGTCATCATCATATGCATTGTCATCGTCCACTATGGTTTCGTCGGTAACTCGGCTGGGACTATCTCCAACACTTTGTCTCGAATATCCTGTAGTGCACTATGGATGAATGAATTGTCATTCATAACACTGGAAGTATGACTGAAGATAACAATCAATTCTTCCCATGTTGTAGTTCCCCTTCATAATTCTGCAGAAACAAGCCATCTACGTGGTATTTCGTTCAACGTATGAGAAAATGTGTGGACCCACTCTTCCTTCGGCCTCACTAACCATGTGGCCAGATGATTGTTGGGATCGTTCCTTCTATCATGTTTATTCCATTGGTAGTATTTGTATTCTTTGAATCGAACTTCCATAAGTTCTCGACATACTTGCCAGTATCCCATCAAGGCCTTGTGTATAACCTACAATCTTGCCAGAACAACCTTCAGTGCTTCTTCCAACACCAATAAGCACCTAGGCTTTGATACTCTGTCTTTGAAGTCACTAATAAAAAATTCCAAGTTGGGTAGTCCTTCATACGTTGGTAACTTGATGACTTATGTTGCTACCCATCGCAAGAACTGAGTGATCCGTGTGCATTTCCTGATTGATACTTCATGTAACCGGTTCTGTAATTTCTCTGGCGCATCGTCTGAGGCCGATGATGCACAGCTAGTACTTTGCTAGCCCAGATCTCTATCAGCAGTGGGATTGATGTAGTCTTCAAAAATATTATAGGCATTATCCCATCATCCCACAACTTCATCTTTTATTGGTTCGGCATATCTTTGTCCTTCAAGGGGATCCAATGGGGCAATGATCCATATGTCACGATTCTCAAAAGTCATTATCCTCTTCTTGAAATTGTTAACCACCAAGTTTTCATTCGCCCAACCAATTCCTAACAACACAGGGTATTAGTTGATCTCTTCGACTATCTCAATAACATCAAATTCTTCATATGTCTTCAATCCTTACACTTCGACAGGTAGATGAGGTACTCTACCAATTGGCTTCACCCTAGCCTGATTTTCTAACCGCAGTTGTACAGAGACCAAACCAACTGTGGTTTTCCCATCATTCCCATGTTTTATTTGTTAGAATGTTTACATCTAATCCTAGATCAAATATGACTAAATCCACATCATAGTCATCAATGTGAACATTTATCCTCATTTCCCTTCTCGTTTTCTTCTTCTGCAATGAATTTATTGGGTGGTCCCATTGATAATAAAAACTTGCTATTTCTGCTAATGCATATGGATCTTTTGCTAACGTCAGACAACTCTCTAGAAAACTTTTCAAGGTACTAACCTTTCTTGATGATCCCAAAAACTTTGTTGAATTGAATACTGGTGGCATTTCATAGACAGGTAACTTACCAGTGTTCCTGTTCAACATGTCTCTTGTATCGAAGAAGGTTTCTTTCTCAGCGTTTACATCAAATTGCATCTTATTTCGAGCCGTTGACCGAATATTTATAAGTGGGCCATCGACTCTTGTCGTAGCTACTCCTTGGGTTACTACTCCGACCTACGCTGGTTGAGTTCTTGGTTTAGTTGATATATTCCCTACATTCGGTCCTTAATTTTGGTTCTGAGTTGCGTTCTGGTTCTGTTGCAGTTGCATTGCATTATTCACTTTCCATTTCACAATCAATTGTGGGAATTCCTCAATGGTATGGTCTGCAACACTGTAATAAGTACACTGATACTATATATTTCGACAGTCCCTATGATAATTTCCCAATACTCCGCAATTATAGCATGTTACTGGTCCACGACCTCATCCCATAGCTCATCTGCGACCAAAGCCTCCATTACGTCCTCCGCAGAATTCTCCTCCGAATCTTCCTTGCTGCTGGTATGGTTGCTGGTTGTATTATGGCTAGTTAAACTGCTGCTTCTGATTAGGATCCGACTGAGTATACTGTGATTGTGTATTTTTATACTGCGGTTGAGTATACTGTGGTTGCGAATGAGTATACTGCAGTTGCAACTGGTTATACTGTGGTTGCGGATGTGGTAGTTTTGCTGGTCTTTGCTCCTCTCCCTCCATAAAATATGTGTCCATGGTCCTTCATTGGATAAAATCATACGCTCTGTAGTCCTTTTCTTCATGGACAGCTGATTGACAAAAGTTACAGAAAATGTTCTCTAGTTTCGACACAACCTTATGAAGGTATACACATTCCTCAGACCGATGTCCTCTAGTCTGAAAAATATGGCACCATGGAAATCATCCTTGGAATAATGGATTCGAGGATCCAACCTATAAATATTTGCGGAAGTCCGGGCATTGATCCTTATGATGTCCCTCCAACCGACATCGACTGCACCATACTTAAATTCACAGATTTCTTTTCCCTTCTTAATATCTTGCAATTGAATAATGAGGTTCGCCAATTGTGATTGGATTTGGGTCATGCCAGTACCTGTTTCACCAACTAGTGAAGCTTCCAGTTTCATTACGATTTCCAAAGCTTCTACTTGACATGCGATCTTATGTTGCATCATCATTATATGGATGTGTGGTACCAAAGCTACAATAAAACACTACTTATGTTGTACATCACTCATTCCAAAGCTGACCTTAGCCATCAGAGTTTTGAATCACTGATCAAAATCCCACACCAATTCGTTGGGGTGTTACTTTATTTCCTTCAATTCGGTAATATACTGCGATTCGGATTTTGGTTTCTAGAATTCTTTGATAAGTCCTGTCCTGATTTTTTCTAGGGTCTTCTGGGGATTCCCTGTTGGTACTTGTTCAAATTTTATATACCAATCCAACACCCAACCTTGAAAGGTCGTCACCAACTGTCCTTCCTTGATATCTTTGTCTTGCACTTGCATCATCGTCCATAATACTTCACATAAGAACCAATATTGTTTGGGATATTCAGTCCCATTACCCTGAAACAAGGGTATCTTTACATCGTCACCCTCCCTTTTGGGTCTTCTCCTAGTATTCGTTGACCCCCCACTATTACTATTGCACTGACACACCGGACAAACTTGTGGAAAACATCTTTATCAAAACATCCTCATGAACAATTCCCAACTGACACATACATTCATGGAAATCTAACAAGTGTTCCACAAGAACCTCCCAATCATTTTCTCTAAACCTTGGAAGAGAACTTTACGATTCATCCTTCTCAGGAACAAGATTAGGAAAACCATGTACATTGGAAAAATCACAAAATGCATACCTCCAAGCTGTTATAACATCCATTGCTTTTGACATTTTGGACTAGTGGAGCTACCTATGAAGTCTTCAAGTATGGATTCACTAGGTGAATGATCTGTAGTCAAATTTTGTGTCTAACTCCTATTCATCATCAACAGTTGAATGAACATTGTTGTACAACCAGGTAGGATTTTTCAACTCCATCTCCGACAATAGAGGCAAAAGGTGTTAGTGCTAGAATATGCACTCCGAATGCAAAGAGGACATGGCTAGAACATCTTGATTAATTTTTTTGTTTGGTGATAGCTGAATTTGGTAAACTGGGATTTGGACTTACAATTTCATATATATCTCTCAAACTCATACACTATACTCATGAAAATAAGGCAATTGAAATCAATACTCAACTACTATAAATCAGATGCATAAGAAGGAAGAATAAGGGAAACACAAAGTGGATGTATCAATGTTACTTGCTCAATTGATAGATACACATAACCAAGAATTCATTAACTAGAAATCCTTTCTAGTTAAGAACTTAAGTATTAAAATGTGACTTATGAAATACATGCAATTGTAACAAATCCTTCACTATTCGAGACTCTGTAAAACTTGTACTATCAGTATATCCTACATTGACAGTCATCACACTTAAATAAGAAAAAAAATTAGATGACATATAAGAAGGTAGAAAGTGATCTTGATTTCACCAAAATATTTAGTAATGATACATAGAAAAATGACTTGATTTCTATATACAAAGATAGACTATAAAGGTTTGTCTTTACCCAAAACTGAACCCTTAGAGCTTTGTCTAGAGCCTCAAGAAAAAAGAAAATGCCCATTACTTTTTGGCTTGAAAATATATAGATGCACACTTTCAAAACTCAGATCCAGAGCTAGTAGATCAAATTCTTATCCAAGATACTAGAGACATCAAATTTCCTTGATAAAATCTTCTAAAAAATATTTAGATCCACTTTTTCAGCACTACCTTTGACTATTCTAAATATTGGACCTCAATTCTTCCTTAGACACATACCAACTTTATGAAATATATAAGAATGCTTCTGATGGCCATTCACAAGATTAATATCCTTTTACATGAGTTAGAAACTCCACAAATGAAAAACTTCAAAAAATCCCTACCTATAGAGCTTCCGACGGTGTTTCCTTCCTGTGACTTTCAAAACTACACTTCGATCTTGTCCTACAATAAGTTCTGGACTGATCACTTTGATATAGTGCATAACTGTCAGACATTAGGTGTCCATCATTTGATGCCGATCTGTTGGGAAGATTTGATCCCTTTCATGAAAGTATGAAACTCTGACTGAGAACATGATCTTGTATTCTAGAAATATTAAGACCCTATGATCTAAAATAAGTTTAATTGTAATATATATTAAGGGTAGGGGTATGTAGAACACATTAACAATTTGGATAGTATGAATTTCCTTCAAAAGCAAGCTCCATTTGAATGCACTCTAAATGGAACGATGATGGACAATGGTTTATATAATAGCAATGTTCCACCAAGATGACAGATGTTGCAGGTACTATTACTTTCATAGAGCCAAAGGAATAACAACTAAAAGTTAGAGCATTATAAAATTATTTGTCCAATTGATTGATGAAATTTTCCAGAAAACAACCCTGGGATGACAAACATATTGAATACAATCTTTTAGGTATCACATGTTTTCCCAATAATAGTCCTTGTCAAATAAATGGACCAGGTTTACTATTGATACAATGTTGTCCACTTCTTTGGAAGTTGGGTCATATGGCATTTCTCTTCAATCCTTGGATGATCACTTATCATTCTACATATAGGAATAACACTTTTGTTGCAAAACCATGGCGAGTTCTCTCATTGGAACTTGTGTGAGTATTTCTTTCATTGCAATTTGAAACTTAGTAGCACAATTATTGATGGAATCGATGATGACTTGGAAGTTGAAGCTTGAATTTGAATTGGCGGGTTTGGCTGGAAATCTCACTTTTCAATTGACATATGAGAATCGATTCCAACAATTTGAAGCTGGATGCTTGTTTGGAAAGCTCGTCTCTTTACTATGGCTGGTCATCTCTACAAAAAGTCCAACAAATGATGTGTCCTTGGTGATTTTCATTTGAAACTTGGGTGTCTTCAATGCTAGAAAGAACCTATGCGTGTCTCTCCTCAGTGTTTGAAATTTGGAGAGACATTTTAACACTTGGCTCTAAGATTTCAAATACACAACATGAGTTTTGAAACACACAACATTTGTTCATAGTCGATTGGATGATTCCTTTCTGAATATTGACAACTGACTGAGACATATTGTTTTTGGTAGGGCTTGAGATATGACCATGTAGATACATAGGAAAAAACATGTAATATATTTTCTTGATATTGTGGCATCCGAGGTCGTGACAAAAGTTCCCAGAGCGTTACTAGTGTCTGCTAGGGTTCCCACTCCCAATATTCTATGGGGATAGAATATATCCTAACTCAAGATGACGTGTAGGTAAACTCCCCCTTTTTAGGACAAAGTTTTTCAACCTAGTTTCTTAAGTATATCCCGACTAAGTTGAATAAATATAGAACATTATCAAAGGCAACATATATGTCTTCCATATTGTATAAGGTGAAGGTAAATAATCATTTAGATATGAGGTGGAGGTCATAATTCCCCTTGGGATTTCATCTAGTGTTGATCCATCCCACAAGGAATCATTCAGAAGGTCATAATCCCATAATTTTTTCAATCAAAGCATAATATTTCATGTATTTAATGTTTTTTCTCAGACGAGTGGAGGTGATTTCATAATTTGGTATTGTTGTTGTTTTCAGGATGCATTTGCCTAAAATTTGGTATCTTTCTTGAGTGGGTATTCCTTTTAATTGATCATCACTATTTTTTTCCTTTGGATGCATTCCCACACCTCCCACTCCATGTTCGGGTGGGTATTGTTGTTTGTTATCCTCTTTCCAGTGATTCTTTCTCTCGAGGTATAAAGGGGGACACTTTTGAGAAGCCACAACTTTTGTATATGAGGTGGGCATATCTCCCCCTTTCACTACCGCTATGGGAGGTGTAACAAGAGTTTATAGTGAGGCGCTGAACAATAAAACCTAGGTAAAATCAAAACCCTAGGCACATGAATCCGCTCATTCTAGTATTTACTCATATATGTTAAGTCTTGACTTTTCTTTTAGAATTTGTTAAATCTATATTTCAAACACTTTAATCTTGATAATGGAACATTATTTGTCAAGAAAATTAGAAGATTTATTGTATATATGGTAGTGTATGTAGATGATCTATTGATGATAGAGAACAATGAAAGCTACATTGCATCCATAAAGAAATAATTGAAGAAAGGAATTCAAATTATAGATTTGGGATATCTTCACTACTACGTAACTAATGAAGTTACTCCAAATTCAAAGTACATATTCATCTCTTAGAAGAAGTACATTGGAGAGTTATTGAATAGCTTTGGCATGATAGAGTGAAACCCTTTCTCTAATACAATGGAATATAATTAGAATATCACATTGAAAGAAGGAAATGAATTTGAGGATGAAACCAAGTACGTATAGCTTGTGGGGAGTATTATCTACCTTACCACCACTAGATCATATATTTCATTTGTTTTTTGGATCCTTTCTAGGTTCATGCAAAAATTCCGTGAAAGACATTGGTCTACTGCAAAGAGAGTCCTAAGGTTCTTGAAGAAAACTAAATACCTTGGACTCAAATATTCTAAGATGGATGAATACAAACTAATTGGATATTCTGATTCAGAATTTGATGGAGATAAGGAGAATGGTGAACCTACTTCAGGCTACCTCACGAGTCTTAGATCGACAATTGTAAGCTGGAGATCACACAAACAATCTATTATAGTAAATTAAACAACAAAGGTAGAATATGTGGTTGCAGTAGAATAATCAAAGGAAATTGTGTGGCTCAAGAAGATACTTCAATATTTATAGGAGAAACATGTGAATTCTACTCCTCTTTTGGTTGACAATACTTCTTCAATCAAGTTGGCCAAGAATCCTAGATTCCATGATCGAACTAAGCACATCAACATAAAGAACCATATGATTTGATATAATGTTGAGGTCAATACTATTCATTTGAGACATTGTTCACAAATAGTCATATTGCAGATATCTTCCCTAAATATTCTGGAAGATAAAAGCTTGAAAAGTTCAGAAAAATGCTTGGACTCACAAACACCCCTTTAGATTAAAGGGGGGAATGTGAGAAACCTAATCAATAGGGATTATGGTTAATTTTGTAAATATTGTAAATATTTAGTTTTAGTTTTACTTGTCTAAGATAAATTGAAGGGTGAATGAATAACATATCTTTGGAAATTGAAGACCAAACGTCACCCAGTGATGTATTAATACGCCCTACACATTAATGCAAAATTCTGTCCACCATTGGAGTTTCCAAAATATTGAGATTGATTTCATAATTCATGATATATATGAACAAGAGTGCTACGCATTGTTTTATGGATAGAAGGGATAAGTAATGCATGATGCTTGATTTGTAATCTATATACCCCAAGATAGGAAATTATTGTTCAATTTAAATTTTGGTATATTGTTGTAAACTATGATGAGGTTATGTATATACATTTTATTTGGTGATGATTTATTTTATGTAAGACTTGGTTGTTATTTTCTTTTATTGGTTTTCAGGAACATTCTTAACTTCCGGATCACGAGTTATGATTTAAGGGATAATTTCATATAAGATGTAGTAATTCAAGTCACACAAGATTTTCTCAATTTTTAGAGTATGGCATAAATCATTTGAATTAATATGAGGGCTTCAGGTATACCATATTAAAACTCGAAGAGAACACAAAATTTGTGTTGTGGGGGTGGGGGGGGGGGGTACACATAATTGAACTCAATAAGTACAAATTTTTTTCCAAGTTAATGTTGTGGAATGAACTACTTGAATTTATATAAAGGCAATATGAGTAAGTATATTAGAACCCAATAATGACCATGAACCATAGCTCTACGATGAAGTGTTGAAGATGAGTTAATTTTTTTTATGCTTGTTTATTAACCATTTATTTTGTTATTTGTGCATGATACATTTCACAAGGAAACCCATTGGGTACTGCATCTCATTTTGAGGATGGCACCCATGGTAAACTAGATCATGTTAGAGAAAATAACCATCTACCTAACCATCCATATCTTGAATTGAGGACTCTAGTTGGCCAGACCCCATATAAATTGGCCACCTAAGTCAACCATGAGTTGGATTCATATAATTTGGGGCACATTCCTTGATTTTGGGGCACATTCCCTTATTTGAGGACGTGTTCCATGAATTTAGGAGAAACTGATCTCGGAACTAGTTGAGGACTAGATACACTCCACCAATCTAGATCCTAACTGACCCTAACTATCCCTAACAAAACCTAAGCACCCCAATTAATCTATTTTAGGGGTTTTCATGCACATAAAGTTAGTTGCTTGTACATCACTTAGTTAGAACTAGTGATTAGGGAGTCTTGGGTCAGTTAAAATCAGTATAGGTGAGTGTCCATGGATAAATAAGGGTATTTAGATCTAGTTAAGCTTGGATTTTCTCCAATCATTGCATGAGTAATTGGAATAGCCTCCTCACCTAATTTAAATTTCCTTTCTATATATTTTGTTCACCTCCATTCATTATAATTAATGAAATACATCATTCTTTTAGTCATATCCGCTTCTAGTTTTTGTGTAATCATCTATGATATCTCATTTGTTACATGCTTAGTTGATTGCTGATTTTATTTTCACAGTATATCTCTTTATTTTATGTGCCTCGATCTAAATTCTCAAATCTGACATGGTATCAGAGCTATACATGTACCAAACTAGTCAATATTCTAGTGATTTTTTGTCAGGGATCAAGATTTTGCAGGTTAAAGAAGGGATTTTGCAGCCATCAAAGAGCTCATTTTCAACCTCTAGAGATATCATTTTCAGCCATGGATCTCCTGTCTCCCCATCTCAGTTTCTACATCGTTGATATGCTATATCCAACCTCCTTGAAAGTTGCAGGTAGGATTTTGCAGCAATCAAAGAGCTCATGTGCAACAAATAGAGAGATCATTTGCATCCACCAACGAGCTCATTTGTATCCATTAGAGAGATAATTTGTATCCATGGATATCCTATATCCCCAGCTCAGTTGTTATATAGTTGGTATTCTAGATCCATTCTTGTTGAAGGAGGCCCCATAAGTTTCACAACACATGTCCTATAAGGACATATTCACATACATTAATAAGGATGAAAGAGGCCACATAAGATTTGAAACATATGGAACATGAGGATGTATGCACATCAATGATCCACCCCTCAACTAAGGAAGACCCTTTTACTAGATTAGAAGAAGATGTGATCTACAAATTTCTTCTATCCATTGGAGAACTTGTCCCAAATCAAGTTCAAATTGAAGAAGCCATTTGAGAACTTGTCCCAAATAAGGTTATTTTTTAATAAGACCCAAAAATAAGTTTCTTGTTGAAGAATACCTCCATAATGTCTTCTCATTCTCTAGATCTATAATATTTTCTCCCTACAGTTCATCAATTTCCTAATTAAGGTTTTAAGATATTTCCTCCATTCGAAGCAAGGAGTTGCCAAGAACCACTATTCAAGCACTTCGAAGTGTTTGGATTTCATGAATGGGATCACATGAAATTCGATTGGACGAGTTCACAAAGGTTTGCAAGGATCTTCACAAATCCCTTCATTGAGAAGTAGTTTTACCCAATTGAGAGCTACTTTGGGAGTGAAGGGTTCATTTGAGCAAGATTCTTAAAGCTTTCTCTTCACATTCTCTATTATGGTTTTTTTTACCATGTGTTTTTTTCCCTCTTTCCTAGTTTTTAGAGAATTTTTATGTGTACATGGGTACTTAATATGGCTACAAATTTCTAGGACGCATTTTTACTTTTTTATTTTTTCACCTATATAGGATTATGGGTGGTGTTAGAGAAAATAACCCTCTACCTAGCCACCTAGACCTTGACCTAATGACTCTAGTGGTCCAAACCCCATCCAAATTGACCACTTGAGTCAACCATGAGTTGGGTTCCTAGAATTGGGGCACATTCCTTGATTTGAGGAACTATTCCTCGATTTTAGGAGAGACTAATCTTGGTACTGGTTTAGGATTGGATGTGCTCCACTATTATAGATCCCAACTAACCCTAACTAGCCCTAACAAACCCTCAATGCCATAGTTGAGTGATTTTAGTAGCTTGCATGCATAGACAATCAATTGCTTATACATCACTTAGTCAGAAATAGGGGTTAGGGAGTCTTGGGTCAATTAAACTCACTCTAGGCGAGTGTGCATGGATTAATAAGGGTCTTTGGATATAGTTAATATTTACTAGTCTCCAAGCAACACACGAGTAGTTGGAATAACGACAGAATACCATCCTTCCAATTCAAATTTCCTTGATATATATTTTTTCACCTCCATTCACTATAGTTAACAAAATACATAATTATTTTCTTCTTATATGATTCTAGTTTTTGTGTAATGATCTATGATATCTCATTTGTTACATGATTAGTTGATTGCTGATTTTATTTTCATAATATATCTCTTTAGTTTGCGTTCCTAGATATAAATGTTCAAATCTTATAAATTTTTTAGGGTTCAAGGCCAATGCAACATACAACAATTGGATCATGAAGTGAATAAGCATGCCACAAAGTGGGATTTGAACCCCGCTAGGGGAGGGAAACAAATTTCATCTTATCCTTAAAGTTACATCCAACTGACATTGATCAATTAGTTAAGATTAAGGGGGGTATATTTGGATGAGCATAAGACAAGAATTTCTTGAGCGGTCATCATGAGTGATATGAGGACATGATAGGAATAATAGGAAACAAGAAGTAGAAGCTATGGGGAAGTTTTGAAAATATCTTTTATTTGTTATATGGTTTTTAAGTGAGATCATAGGATAGTGACACAAGTTGTCATTGAGTTGACATCCTGTGTAATTTTAGTGTTTTCTTCATCTCTCTCTCTCTCTCTGTATATATATATATATATATATATATATATATATATATATATATAGAGAGAGAGAGAGAGAGAGAGAGAGAGAGAGAGAGAGAGAGAGAGAGAGAGAGAGAGAGAGAGAGAGTTTGTTTCTTGCTAATATGATCATAATGATAAAAGTATGTGTGTGGAGTCTCATTAGGAAAGCTACCCATACTATAACACACCATTTTGACTTAGGCGGCTAAAGTTGTATCTCTTCTCTGATTATTTGTTAAATTCAAATGGATTGAGAAAACTATATATGTGTGGGTTATAGACCTATATATGAAAGTGGAACATAAAGTTTATTGATTATGATATGAATGATGAAAGTAGCTTGATGTCCCTTTGTCATACCCCCATTTCAATCCTTGGAATGTATTGGATTGATATGTAAAAGTTGTAAATATGTGTTGTATGATTCCTAGTGTGGATCTCAAGGCCAAGGCCCCACTAGTGAATGTTCGACTTATAAATGCGAGTATTTTATATTTTGTGGACATGTGCTAGTAAGCCATGGACAAATGTAAAATAATGTAAATATTTATAGTGCAAATAAATGTATAAGATATGGGATCAACTTAAATGAGGGGTTATGTTATCCACAAGGGAGAGGAAATGGGCGTGTGAGATAAAATCCTCTATTTCCAAGTGTCATCTTGAGAACACATGTGCCATTAATGTTAAGCAACCAACCATATTGAATTCCTTGCTGATCTTTAATATTGTTATAAGAAGACAACTGAGGAATCAACTTAGGAATTTCATGGAGCATGGGTTGAACCCTAAAATTCATATGGATGAGTATGTAATCAATTATTTGTACTTAAAAGTCAATTTTATTCATAGGAAATCATTTCCCTTCACCCTCAATTCCATTGTTGAGTACTAAAACTTTCCAAAAAATTTCAGCAAGCTATGCATTCCCAACAACGAAAAGAAAAAAAATCGTAACTAGAGGAAAACAACATTTTAGAGTGTAAAAAATGCCTAGAGATTCATGTGGGTTGATAAATCTAGCAGGAGATATATAGATATCAATCCCGGGATGAATTTGGGGGTATCAAATCCCAAAAATTCGTAGGAAATCCTATATTTGGGAGACTAGAAATTGAATTTCAAGGCTGAAATTAGTGTGTCCAGAGATCAAAGCATTCAAGAGAAAATTGAAGTCAGAGAGTGACCAAAGGTTTGAATTTCTTTATAAACCTAGTGAATGCAAGAAATATATGAAGGTTTAGCATCTTGGATATTTCTATGCCTACCCTGAGTAACACTAGAGGGAAGGGTGCACTTGAGGGATTACATAGCAAATAAGGGAACCTTTCTTGTGTTGGGTGTGGTAGGTAATATGGGTGCCAACGTTGACTGAATCCAATTGTAATTCATGTAGATCTATATTTGAGCTCAATGGATTATCGTTATCCTTTTTTGTCTCTTTACACGCTTGAGAAATCCCATTGCGTGTTGTCTTAGCATGAGCTTGTGACTATGCCTATGGCTATGAGTGAGCCTGAGTAGTTTCGTCAATGGAAAACATAGCCTAACTTGTGGGTGGCATCTCAATAGAAATACTATGTGTTGGATAGATTTGCTATGGTTGGGTGTAGCCTTGCTTATCTATGGTCAGTTTCAAATACAACTTCAACTAAAATATAAATATTCTCTTTGTATTTGAATGTGCAATGATTTTCATATGATATCTATGATGAATATGCTAGTATATGCATGTTGTGTGTGTGGATAGAGTTTATTTCCTCTATGTATTTTTATTTATAAATTTGTAATATGTCCATGGGGTGAAATTTAAAACCCCAATATTTGTAAATTTCCCCTGTGTTTGTTGGATTGATGGACGGGGACATGACCTAGTGGCATCAGAGCTATTGGTTTCAACACTAAAACTGTATGGGACAAAAAATACACACTTACAGGTAGGAATTAGTAATACATCTACATAAATTTGGTTCTATTGAGTGATGGATAAGGGGACAAAATTATTTTCCAATTATGTTCAAAATATTTCCCCTTATTACTTGATTAAAATTTTATAATGTTACAAAATTCTAAAAAATTGGGGATATTTAAGGTGGACGCCACCCTTTCCATGAGGGAAAGAGGGTTACTATGTGAACCGACCACACCCGAAGGACGTGTGGGTAGCTGATATCCAGAGTCTGTAGGTGCCATGAATAGAGGTCCATGGTGGTACTAGAAATATAAGTCTGTGGGGGTGCCATGTAGGAAGGTCCACATGCATAACGTAGAATAAGTTTGCGAGAGTCCACAAAGAGGAGTTCACAGGGGTAATTCAAAGAGAAGTCCATGGGGGAGCCACACATGAAGGTCCATATGCACAATAGAGAATAAATCCATGGCAGTTTGCAGAGATGAATCTGTGAGTTCTACGGCGAAGGGTTTGGGGATGCTATGGAGGAAGGTTCATGGGCACAATGGAGAAGAGATATGTGGGTACCTTAGAGAGATGTTTGTGGTGTTACCATGAAGAGAGTTTCATGGGGGGATCCACATATAAGAGTTTGCGGGAGTATATGGAGAGGAGTTTGCAAGGTGCTGCAGAGAAAGGTCTATGGGAACAATAGAGAAGTGGTCTGTGGGCTTCACAAAGAGAGGTTTTCAAGGGTGTTGTGAAGATACGTTTGTAGGGGTTTCACAGAAAGAATTTAATGGGAGTGATAGAGAATAAGTCTATGGGGGACTCCGAAGCAACCCATGAAAAGGAAGTCTATGTAGAGAAGTTCACGACAGTCATTAGTGCATATACATAGGGGTTGTAGAATTGTCTCTCGAAGAATAAGTTTACGGGGTATTGACATTCCATATCGACACCCATCCGTCAGGGTTTACTTTGATGGGTTTATGGGAAAGTACGATATGACAAGGTCAATGGGAAAGGTCCAATATAGTGAAAACATTTTAGAGCCTGAAACATGTTTTGACCATAACAAAAAATAGTTTAGCTCAAAATTTGATGGGACCAGAGGCATTGGGACACCATCGGTGAAAGCCACCAAAACAGTAGTGAGGGGCATGAGCCCATTCTACTCTGATTTGGCAGAAAACATGAAATAATGACTTTAAAGTTTTAGGTCTGGAGAGATAACGAGGGCCCTATTTGGACCAAAATTTATATGGTACAATTGTGGATGAGGCATGAAACTAACTATAAAATATTAGAGCCAAATTCCAAAAGGAATGGAGCTGTGGTGTGAAAGAAGACCAAAATAAACTATTCCAGAGCAAGTTTTGTGGATTTTAGAAAGATTACATGAGGTAAAGTGACCCTAGATGTCAAAACTAGGAAATTTTTTGAAATCAAAATTTTACTTTCTCATCAAAACATAAAAATTTCATTAGATGAATTTTTTTCCAGAATTGCTTTGTTTGGGAGATAGCCAGTTTTGCTAAAAATTCCAAGATTGGGAAAAAATTCAAAGGTGAAAAGTAGTTCAGTTCAGAGTTTTATAGGATTTGACTCGAGTAGCGTATTAGAGATATGAAAGTTGAAAATTGATCATTGTTATACGCACTAATAGTTTGCAATAGAAAAAAATTTCTAGTTCTCTCTAAAGTTTGTTCTACATGTAGTTGAAGATTGGTATCCAAAGATAATTACACTTGTAGAAAAAATGAATAATTGGGAAAAATCAATATTTTTGGAAAGTTCTAATTTTCATCTTTGATTTCAAAATGAAGCATGGAGATAGGAAGTGGAAAAATTATCCCTAGGGAAACAATGGTTCATAAGAAAAATTTGAAATGGCATTGCATATGTTTATAAAATTTGAGTAGAAAAGTGCCTATAACCTTGATTTGACAAAAATGTCAATAAGGGGTACTTTCCATTATACATGAAATTTTATGTTTGTAAAATTTTAGGAATGTGATTGTGAGATTTTACAGGAAAATCTTGATACAAAAATATTTGTCACAGATATGCAGGAAAATAGAGAGAAGAATAATGAGATTGAACACAAGAGAATTGAAGAATAATTGTATCTTCCATGTATTATTATTCAACAATAGTGTACATAAATAATACATTCACAAGATACAAAATTGAATTGCCAAAGAGGCAACTCAAGCTAGCTCATAACGCATGTTTACTAAAATATAAAAAAATCCCCAAGGTGACAAAAACATTTTCCAAATCACACCAAGAGCTCACGAATTGGATAAATCATGAGTGATGTGTGAATAGTCATGGAAAACATTTCTAATCATGGAAACCGTAGAGAAAATCATGGAGTATGGGTTGGCCATAAAAGATAGCAGCTGCTAGTCAACTACCTTTACCCTTATCCTCTGAAAAGAAGAAAAAGTAGGATAAAAGCAATCTAAGGAAGGAATGCGTCCTTACCATTTTGGACAGTCATACAAGTAGCATAATATTATATATAACCTTATCTAGGTGTTCTCCATAGGATAATGAAGTTACCTATTCTACACTTAGGAAATTAATAAAAAATGACTTATAGATTATATCCAAGTATAGAGTGCATTTTTAATATTCTAACGCCCCCCCTTAAGCCTGAATTTATGGTGAAATATAAGGAAAATATCAGATATATAGGGCCCAACGACATGATATGGTTACCCTTTACAATTTATTTGTCCAAAAAACTGAGGAAAGAGGCAAAACCACATGGGGAGAATCCTCCCTCAAAAAAGGACATGGCACTGAAATGAACAAAATTTCTTTACTCTGTCTTATTCTTCACTAGTATGAGCTGATTGAATTACTTCTTGATGAAATACTTGGTGAAGAAGTTGTGAACTCCATGATAATGCACTATAGCATCAATGTAGTGTATGCAAAATACATGTGGAGAGGCCCCTTGAAACTCATCATCTGATGATGGAGGATCATCATATGAATGATTCTTGTTTTCACCATACTATGATATGAATATATAAACAATACATGAAAATATATCTGTGCAAATACCTTCCCAAAGAGTATCAAAAGAGTCAACATAATCAATTTCTTGTACAATTGTAAAATGGTGAACCAAACCATATATTTTATTTCGAAAATGATGCAGCACCTTACCAAATATTAAATTAAGCTTAAGAGACTTTGAAATATCATAATTGGTTTCATTTCGAGCAGCAAAAACTAGAGTTATAGTGTCTCCATGAGTATATAGGTTCATAGTAGGAAAATGGTGTGTAACTGGGTAAAATTGTTAGGTGAGTAAATTTGAATTTTTGTGGACTTGAAATATGAACCATAGGTGTTTAGATCAGACCCAAAAATGTGTAACAAAAGTCCAATTATGACCAATGACATGGATGACCAAGCCATGAAATATAAACAAGACTTGATCCCAACAGAAACAAGTGACACTAAATAGGAATCCAAGGAGGAATTAACTAGTGAACTTGGGGTTTGCATAGTCTTATGTGTATTCAATGGATGGTTAAATGGTATAGATGGTGTCATAACCGACATATAATCATGAAAATTTACTTATAACTAAGAATCATGAAAATTTGAATGGAGTGGGGAAGAGCCTGATAAATACAAGTCAAGAACTAGTGAAAAAACATAGGTATTGGAAGATGACTCTAGTGAACTGATAGGTGACTTATCTAAGGAAGACAATGAGATTTATGATTCATACATATAAGAATGCGATCTAAATAATATAACTGGGAAAAGGATTTAACTTTGGCACTCAAAGAACAATAATTACTACCTTGGGATTGTGCATTGTGATAGTGCTCTGGGGTTCAGTAGGATTCTCTAGTTCATTCTTTCTTGCAAAATATGGAACACCAATGTTATGTTTTTCAAGCAATTGAGCCATGATGCCCATTTTATTCTTGAAACAATTTTTCTCTGAGTGATTTTTTTTTTTTTTTTTACTGCAATACCAACACTTGGAGCTCCCTTTCTTCTTGTTCTTCTTCATGGAATTGGAACCTTAATTAGTAGAATTGAAACCTTCATCTTCATCATCTGAATTTGGCTTCTTCTCTTTCACTTTTTTCTTCCCTTTTAAGTTGAAATTATTGCTTCCTTGAGTTGCAAAAACATGGTTTTTTCCTTTGGAGGTTTTGTGATCCCCCATATGAACCAACTTGTCTTTCTCTTTAGTGAGAGAATCAATGAATGCACTTAAAGGAGGAATTTTCCAATTCAGAATAACAATCCTAGTAGCATGGAAATTTGACACAAAAATTGAGTATTTTGGACCCAGTTTTGAAAGGATGGAAATGATCAATTGCTCTTCTTCCTTTTCAATCCCACACTACTTGAGAAAAATCACAAGTGACTTGAATTTGGTGAAGAACTCTTCCATGGTTTTGAAACTTCTTGTACTCAATGAGATCAAATCATTCTCTAGTTGATGCTCTTTGATCTCATCTTGTACTCCAAAGAGAGACTAAATCATTAGAGGAAATTTCAACTCAAAATGGGTCTTTTAAATTTTATTCAAATTCCATGTCATCATGTGTTAGCCAATGAAATTGATTTAAATTTGAAATACCGTATAGGTCTTAAACACTTTTTTAATATAAATTTGGGGATAGGTATCATAAAAAAAACTACTTTTTTTGTTTGTATTTTTGACATATCTCCCTGTGTTTTTACTCAAATTTTGATCGGGAGAGCTCGTTGGATGGGGAATTAAATTCCACATCCAACGAGTACCCACTCAGCATACTTTTGATAGACCCCTCTACCCCAAAAACAAGAAATACCTGAAAAAATGGAATGATGACATCATCATTCCATTTTTTCAGGTATTTCTTGTTTTTGGGGTAGCGGGGTCAGTCAAAAGTATGCTGAGTGGGTACTCGTTGGATGCAAAATTTAATTCCGCATCCAACGAGCTCTCCCGATCGAAATTTGAGTAAAAACACATGGAGATATGTCAAAAATACAAACAAAAAAGTAGTTTTTTTCTTTTCTTCCTCCAAAATTAATAAATATTATTTTATTATTTTAACTATTATTTTATTAGTTCATTTTAGGAGGCCCATTTTGAGTTGAAATTTCCTCTAATGTTTGAAACACACTTGATTGGTAGTTGTTAATCCATCAATATGAAAAAGAACATCAAGAGAAATAGAGAGAAAAAGCAATCCATAGGCTTCATCCATTCTATTAATGCCACTTTTCTTTATCAAGAATAACATTTGGCTCATTATCTAAAGCCATAGTAACTCTGTAGAGACACCTACTATGCAATAGAATTCCAATCTTGGATTTCCATTCATGATAATTAAAGGAGTCAGAATCACAACTGAATAAAGGTCCATGCTTTATTGTTGTGCTTCCGGAGATAGCTCTCTACAACCTGCACAAAAAATAAGAAGAAATACTTTGTAAGCTCAATCAATCTCTTCTTCAGAGAGGAATTGGATACCTGGTGCGCTTTGATACAATGTTCAATATTTTACAGGCATATCTTGATACAAAAATATTCGTCACAGATATGCACAAGAAAATGGAGAGAAAAATAATGAGACTGCGCACAAGATAATTGAAGAATAAATGGAATATATTCCATGTAGTATTATTAAAAAATAGTGTACATCAATAATACATCCTCAATAGACAAAATCGAATTGCCAAAGAGGCAACTCAATCTAGAAAGGAGGCTTACTAAAATATGAAAAAAACCGGCGAGGAAACAAAAACACTTTCCTAATCACACTAAAAGCTCATGAATTGGATAACGCATGAGTGATGTGTGATGAGTGATGGAAAATATTTCTAATCATGGAATCTGGAGAGAAAATCATGAAGAATGGGTTGGACACAAAAGATAGAGTTGCTAGTCAACTAGATTTACCTTTATCCACTGAAAAGCAGAGTAAAAGCAGTCTAAAGCAGGAATGTACCCTTTCCATTCTAGAAAATCATAAAACTACCATAATATTATCTAGAATCTTATCAAGGTGCGTTCCATAGGATAATGATGACAAGTGGTGGTTAAAAATGACAAAACATGGTCAGCCACCTAGTCTACACCTAGGAAATTAATATAAAATGGCTATTAAATTATATCCTAATAGAGTGGGTTTTTAATATTCTAAAAGTGATGAGGTTAATAAATGTTTTGTATCAATTCTTTTTGCAGATTAAATATCATACCATGACCTCTATGAACATGACAAGGATGTCCTAGGATAAAATATGCAAAAGAGAAATTCAGCGATAGAATCCAATGGGAGGAGAAATTTCAACAAGAAGAACATAACCATATTAATGTTTCCATCCTTTAGAGCCTCATCGATATCTAGTAGAGGGATAATATTAAATTTAATGCAAGCGATGTTGGTCGAGAAAGAAAAAGTGCAGAAAGACGCTCTAGAATATGCACTAGAAAGAGGACTCCATGTCCAAGAAAAGGTTCTCTAAGCATGTCACATAAGGTATATTTGTCAAGGTATTCTACTAGTAGGTCCTGTGATTCTCAATGTTCTTGAAGTATCCCAAAGCATACTTTGTGCAAATTTGAAAGAAGGACTTTTGAAAGGATACCACAAGGAGAATTTAGAAAGGAAAGGCCACCCACATTTGATGGAGAGAGTAGGACGATTTAGGAAGCATAATCATGTATTTTTGGAATCAAAACATATATTTAGATTCATGATTACTCAGGAAATGAAAAGGCCATAATTTCTATTTACAATATCAATGGAAGATATTCATTTTGGTGGGAGCATCTGATGCAAGTAAAGGAAATCAAAGAAAGAAGGATTAGTCGTGAGTGATTTAAAAAGTATTTCAAGGAAATATACCTATTTGATATATATTATGATAATAAGAGGAAGGATTTCAATGAACTAAAATTAGGACAGAAGTCTATGGAGGAACATGTCCATAAAATTTTGGAACTGCCGAGGTATGTAGATTACATAAAAAATGAAAGGATAAAAATCCAAACCTTCCTTGGAACTTTTCCCCATAATTAAAAATACATGATTGGGTTTGTAAATACACCAACCCTTGAAGAATCCATCATAATGGAAATGGATTGCTATGAGAAAAGGAAAGGAAAATCAAAAGTTCATCTAGCATGGAAAGGGAAGCCAAAGGGAATATATGACCAAAGGAAAAGTGGATTCAATCCTCAACCATTTAGAATTCAGCCATGGAATTTATAACATGGTAAACAAGCATGAAGTGGAAACAATACAACAATAGTAGCATATAGAGGACCAAAAGGACCACTTCAGTGTTTGGGATGTGGATAAAACCAGATGCTTAAATATTGTTAACATTGAAGAGAGAACCCCAGAGGCTTGCATAACTTAGAAGGAGCACTTATAGTGGAGGATATGGAAATTGAAACTCCCCAAATTTATGCAGTGTTGGATGACCATCAGGAATACCATCAATCAACAATAGTGTAAGTTGAAGGTAATATTTCTAAGGAATCTATTTTTGTTTATATTGAACCAGGATCTATTCATAGTTATGTTACTCCAAAAGTGGTTGAAAGTTGTTCTCTTGGAAAATTTAAGCATAATAAATCTTGGCTAGTTCAGTTAGACATAGGAATAAAAATAAAAGTGAGTGAAGTAGTGATGGAGTGCTCCATAGAATTGAACTGAGTCCTCACAAATATACATTTGGATGTCTTACCATTAGTATCTTATGATGCTCTTATTGGTATGGATTGGTTATAAAAACATAGAGTGAAGGTATATTTCTATGAAAAGGTCCTTGAATGGATTGATGAAGAGGGAATATTAAGAGTGGTGAAAGGGATTCCCAAACAATTTTTAGTAAGTTAGGTTTCAACCTTGTAGTTAATGAATTTTTACAAGAAATTATTCTAGCTATATGCAGTCCATATATCATATTCATTAGAGGACAAAGTCCCAAAGCTATAAGATTATCGATTGTTATAAGAATTCAAAGATGTGTTTCCATATGAACTTCCAGGACTACCACAAAAAGGGACATTGATTTTCCAATCAGTCTTGTCCTAGGGGCATCCCAAGTATCCAAATATCCTTATAGAATGAGCATGCTAGAATCAGTAAGTTGAAGATGCAACTTCAAGAATTAATGGACATAAAGTATATCAGGACAAGTGTGTATCCTTGGGGAGCACCGATTCTATTTTTCAAGAAGAAAGATGGGAACTTAAGGTTGTGTATTGATCACATGAAGCTAAATAAAATGACAACCAAGAATAAGTATCCATTGCTAAAAAATGATGATTTGTTTGATCAAATGAAGGGAGCCGAAGTGTTTTCAAAGATTGACTTGAGATATGGTTATCATCAAGTGAGAATAATAGAAGAATAAATTCACAAGACACCTTTTCAAATAAGATATGGCCATTATGAGTTCACGATGGTTCCATTTGGTCTCACCAATGAACCTACAACATTCATGTGTCTCATGAATATTGTTTTCAGTAAGTATTTGGATAAGTTCATGTTAGTTTTCTTGGATTAAATTCTTGTTTACTGAAAGAATGAAGGGAACGAGGAGCACGTAAGAATGGAGTTACAATTTATTAGAGAGCACAAATTGTATGCAACACTAAGCAAGTGTGACTTTTATCAAAGAAGGGAATTATATTTGGGTCATATTATTTAAGAACAAGCAATTGCAGTGGATCAATAAAATATTGATTCCACAATGAATTGGCCTACTCCAAAGAATGTCGCATATGTTATATATTTTATGGTTCTTGCAGGATACTAAAAAATGTTCATTAAGGTATTCTCCAAGATTAATCATCCAATTACACCACTGCAAAGAAAGAATGTAAATTTTGTATGGTCTAGAAAATGTGAAGAAATATTTTAATGATTAGAGAGGTTACTTACTAGTGCCCCTATTTTGAACATTGCTGATCCAAAGAAGTATTTTATAATATGCATGGATGCTTACATTGAAGGATTAAGTGGAGTTCTTATCCAAGAATTATTTGTGATTTGCTATGAGTCCAAAAAATTAAAAGAGCATGAAAATAATTATGCAACTCATGATTTAGAAGTAGAAACCAAAGTACATGCCCTTAATATGTGGAGGAATTACTTAGAAGGAAGAATATTTGAGCTTAGAACAAATCACATGAGCTTAGAGTATTTGTTTGATAAAGCAAACTTAAATTCTAGGCAATCTATATGGCTAGAATTTTTTATGAGTTTGATTTTGAAATCAAACATGTAAAGGAAAAGAGAACAAGGTTGCATATGCCCTTAGCACAAAATTTAATGTAGCAACTTTGAGTATGTGCAAATAAGATTTAAGAACAAGAGTTATGGAATCCATAAATAAATATGAGCCTTACTTTCAAGTAAAAGAGAAATTGCAGCAGGGTAAATTAGATAAAAAGTGTGAAGGATATCATCTCGAAGAATATGATCTTCTTGTTTATAAATTTAGATTGTATATTTAAAATTGTTCATATTTGAAGAAGGTGGTGATGGATGAAATTCATCAAATGCCATACTTCAGAAATCTAGGATATCAAAAGACAATAATAATAGCAACGAAACAATACTTTTGACATGGGATGAAAAATGATCAAGTAGAATATATTTCCTACTGTTAAAAGTGGCAACAAGTCAAGGAAGAGCATAAACATCCAAAATGATTGTTGCATCCTTTTCCCATTTAAGAATGGAACTAGGAAGTAATCTCTATATATTTTATAGCATGTTTTCTTATGACAATAAGATAACATGATTCAATCATGGTTGTGGTGGAAAAACCATCAAAGGTAGCTAGTTTTATTCTAGTCAATGCCACTCATAAAACAAGTGACATAGAAATATATTTCTAAAGTATATATTTATATTGCATGGGTTACCCAAAGAAATAGTCTCAGATTGAGATGCAAAGTTCACATACAATTTTTGGAAAGTTTTTTTTACTCAGAATTGGGAACTCAACTGAAATTTAGTATAGCGTATCATCCTTAAAAAAATGTAAAAATAGAAAGGGTGAATCAAGTTCTCGAGGATATGTTAGGGATGTATGTGATGGATAGGGCCATCTAACTGGGACGATCACCTACACTAGATATAATTTGCATACAATAGTGAAAACCAAGCATGATTGGGGATGAGTTCGTTTGAGGAATCGTATGGAAAAGAATGTAGAACTCTACTGAGATTGGATAGTCCAGTAAACATGATAGTGCTTGGGATAGAAATGCTCAAGGAAACAGAATAGGAAATTGTTAAGATCAAGCAAAATTTAAAGCAACCCATGATAGGTAGAAAATTTACAAATATTTGAAAATAATACACAAGGAATTTAAAGTTTGGGATCATGTTTATTTGAGAGTTAAGATGAAAAAAAGTTCCCTGAGGTTGGGAAGTTGTGCCAAGTTGGCACGAAGATATTGTGATCCATTCAAGGTCCTTGATAGGATAGGTCTAGTTTCATATAGTGTTTCCATTATCTTCTAACATGAGAGTTCACAATGTTTTTTTTTTAATGTTTTGTTTGATTAAGAATTATGTACATGATATTAATCACATAATTGATTTGAATTTGATTCAGATGGAACATTAGGGAGATTTCCATGTGGAACCTATGCACATACTCAACAATAAGGTAACATTGCTATGGAAATGAGCCTTCACACAAGTTCTCTAGATCTATGTGCATCGCCAATTGAAATCATTCGAGCGTCCCCTTCTTCCATATCCATTTGAATCCTTGTATTGGGCGATCTCCTCGTAATCAATAAAAAATATAAGGTGACCCGTCCACTAGAATTTCCTTTATAGTCGTATTACTTGTCCTAAACATTTCCATTTCTATAGATGATAGTTATCATGACACTAACTTGACAGACAATTATAAAAATCAATGGGTCATAAATGATTGGATGGATGACATGACTATCTTGACGACTATAACATAACTAGTGGATTGATGGTGAATTGGACTAGTGGTCTGACTAGACTTTGACAGCTGGATGGAAAGTTAACACCTCATAATACACTTTTTAGCATGTGTGTACAAGAAATATGCGTTTTTTTTGACTCAGTGACTAGAATTCCAGCATAGATGCTGAATATATTTGTACCTTATTGGCTTAACTAACTAATGCCAAAT
>LPNX011019208.1:17790-77399 GCA_001517045.1 Pseudotsuga menziesii | reverse complement strand
TGCTCCAAGGGACAAAGGGATGCAGACTCAAGCATAAGTTCCGTCAACAATGGACTATAGTTTCCTTGCTCTCAATTCTCTCTTATGCCTTCAATGTACCATAGAGTTCCTTATATAGCTTTTCAAAGGGGTAATGAAAGGTCGAATCCGAGCGATCTCAAGGCATAGGGACGTCCAGGAGTCAAGTGAGTCGGATCCATGTCAAGGAAAACTCCGAAAGGATTTGGATTATGCACACATCCCGATGTACACGGTTTTAGGGGTCAAACCCGCGTATATACGCGATTAAGGGTTTAAAAGTCGCGTGTATCATTTTTCACATGTTTTTAGGGATGGTCAAGGAAACATCAAAGGACAAAAAATGGTCCAAGGGGTCTAAGGAGTTTTCAGAGGGACAGGGGAAGGCCATACAAAGTGTGATTCACCTGGAGTGGTAAAATCAACTGTAACAGCGGGTGCCACTGACTAGGCCCTTCATTGACTATCCTTCAAGATTTGTAAGCTTTGCTGCACTTGCTTTTGTGATAAATAGAATCCGAAATGGTCCCAACCATCTCATACAGATCTTGACTAGGTTCCTAGAGAACTTGATATCATACATCAATGCCAAGGAATTAGGTTGTAAGACCTTTGTATTGATATTATGATCATGCCAATATCACTACTTCTTAACCACTTGGTTAAAGCCTGCCATAACCCGATATTCTTCTAATTACATACATTCTTGTAGTCACTGCATCGAGGACTCATAATCTGTCATCTTTGTAGACAAGGAGATTCGTAGACTAAGGACCATAAATTCTAAAGACATGATGAACTCCTTCCCATAGACTAGTAAAAAAGAAGTATGCTTTGATAGTCTCTTAGAAGTTGTTCGATATGCCCATAGTACTGTTGGAATGTGTTGGTCCCAATCACTGGGTGCACATTGCAAACCTTTGTTAGCATCTGCTCCAAATTTTTATTGAATTCCTCCACTGTACCATTAACCTAGGGATGGCAGGGTGTACTCTTTTGGTGGTGTATCATAAATTCCTCAGTGAGAGCATGAATAGTGGAATTCAGGAAATGAGTTCCTTGATCACTCATCAACACCTTCGGGTAACCAAATCTAGTAAACATATGCCTGAAGATGAACCGTGCTTCTTTCTCCACTGTGCAATCCTTCACTGGTGTAGCCTCTAACCATCTTGTCAGGTACCAGGTCACCGTGATAATATATCTTACACCGGTCCTTCGTGATGGTAGGTTGATCAAACCCACAATATTAATTTCCCATTTCTCAAATGGTTTTAATGCTATTACGGGAGTCAAGGGAATTTCATCTCTTAGAGGCAGTTTCCCGACTCGCTTGAAAAAAACACAATTATTACAATATAATTTAACTTCTTGGAATAGTGAGGGCCACTAGAGCCCTGCACGGAGCACCTTATGTGCTATAACCTTTCCTGCATAATGTCTTCTGACAATTCCTTCATGTGCTTCTTGTATAAGTGATTTTATTTCGTGCTCCATAACACAACGTTTGAGAGTACCATATGCACCCAGTTTATATAATTGAACTACTATTAATTGAAATTCAACACTTTGTGTTACCATGTCATGTCATTTTGCAACATTGTACTTCGATGGTTCTCTCCTAGTCGCTAGAAATGGAGCAATCTCATTGAACTAATTTGGTACTGCTTTTATTCTAGACAACTATTGGTAATGTAGTTCATCATTCAAATTACCTTCATAGTATTTTGATTCAAGCCGAGATAGGTAATTTGGTCCCACATTTTGCTTACCCAACTTGACTATAACTTCAAACTCAAACTCTTGGAACAATATTAACCATCTACAAATACGCCCCCCCAACACTAGCTTGTTGACCATGTATTTTAAAGCAGAATCTTCTATAAAAAATTTAAAGGAACCTCCCAACTAGTAGTGTCAGTATGTTTGTAGACAATAGACCATTGCTAATCCTTATTATTTAGTGGTTGCGTAATTCTTCTCCACCGCAGACAACTTTCTACTAGTAAACAACACTGGGTGGTCCAAATCACCTACCCCTAGTTGTGTCAGGACTACACCTAGCGTGAATGATGACATGTATACATGTACATGTAACATGCGTGTCTAGTCGAGGAATGTGAGAATTGGGGAAGTTACCAAATTCTCTTTTAATGTACCCAATGCTTGTTGGCACTCCAATGTCCATACATATTTTACATCTTTGAGCAACAGTTCTTCTAAAGGTGTTTTGTTAATGTATTTGTAACTTCAGAATGTATTCACTTGTATATGATTCTTATGTATTGTACCCCGATGTTTATTCCAGGAAGTGTCTGTAATGTATTGGAGTCATGTCATGCCCCGATGTGCTTGTCGGGAGATTCAATAATGTAAACAAGTCATGTCAAGTCATTGTGGGTAACCCTCCTATTGATAAAGGGTTAAAGTCCCCGTAGTTGTGGGGCCCTAGGGTTATTAGACTCCCCTAGAGAAGTCAGCCCTAGAGAGTTATTGTAAAGTTGGGAATTAGTATAAATAGAGAGTGAGCCTCTCTATTTAACACACATTCACTCACACTCAGTTGTAGCGTATAACTGAGAGAGAAGAAGTTGGTGGGGCAAGAGAGAGAGAGACTACTACTGTCGGGAGATCATCTTACTATTTTGGGGTTTTGCTTTTGGTGCTGATTCTATCTCTGAGGAAGTTGCGGGGTTTTCTCCTTTATGGTTTCCCTAAGGAAAAAAATTATGTTCATTGTCTCTTATGTTTGATTGATGTGCTTGTTATTCTCTCAGTTAAAGATCCTAATATAATGCTAGCTTAAATGATAAAAATATAACATGGTATTAGAGCTAACCTGAGAAGAAGACACTGTGCAGCTGTGGAAACTAGGGCTTCCTACTTTTTGGATATCTCTCCACAGATTTATAGCAAAAGAGGGTTGCGATGACTCTCCTCTCTAGGGTGCATCTTTCTGTCGGACCAGAATCTGATTCTGAGCATTTTCAGTTTTTGACCTGACACTACTGCCGAAAATTAGGGATAGGGATATGGTGAGCATTTTCAGTTGTCTTAGAACCTGGTGTTCCATAACAAGTCAAAGAATATCGAGATCAAATATCACTATATCAGGGATATGGTGCAGAGAGGAGCAATGAAGCTCTAGTATGTTGCAATGGACGAACATATAGCTGATGTGTTGATGAAGCCATTGGCCAAAGTGAAGTTTGAGTACTTCAGGGAGAAGCTTGGTGTTCTCCAGATCGAAGTTCCCTCCAAGGGGAAGTGATGAGTATGTGAGCCATTCTGACATGGTGAGAGGATTGGTTCCTTCCATGGTTAGATGTAAGGGCTGAGCCATTCTGTCATGGTGAGAGGATTGGTTCCTTCCATGGTTAGATGTAAGGGCTGAGCCATTCTGTCATGGTGAGAGGATTGGTTCCTTCCATGTCAGATATGAGTGCTGATCCATTCTTAGGTGACTGTGAGATGTGTTCTCACATGATCAGATATAAGCGCTGAATGCCATTCTCTGAATGGAGGCACCTGGTCAGTTACCAGGAATACTCAGTCTGGGGCTTAGGGCCATTCTGATATGACTGTGGGATGTGTTCTCACATGATAAAATGTAAGTGCAGGGCCATTTTGATGTGATTGAGGGATGTGTTACAACTTGATTAGATATAAGGGCTGATTCCATTCTATGGGAGAATGGAGGCACCTGGTCAGTTACCAGGAATCCTCAGTTTGGGACTGAGAGCCATTCTGACATGGGGGCAGGCTGGGCCCTCCCATGGTCAGATGTAAGTGGAGATCCATTCTGACATGGGGGCAGGCTGGGCCCTCCCATGGTTAGTTTTAAGTACATAGCCATTCTGACATGGGGGCAGTCTAGGCCTTCCCATGTTCAGTTCTAAGGGTTGAGTCATTCTGACATGGGGGCAGGCTGGGCCCTCCCATGGTCAGATGTAAGGGCTGGGCCATTCTGACATGGGGGCAGGCTGGGCCCTCCAATGGTCAGATGTAAGGGTTAGGCCATTTTTACATGATGGTGGATGTGTTCCTCTCAAGATCAGATGTGAGTGCTGGGCGTGCCATTCTGACATGGGGGCAGGCCGGGCCCTCCCATGGTCAAATATAAGTGCTGGACGGGCCTATTTAACTGGGTCAGATATAAGTGATAAAGAATATGAAGACCTACTTGGAGGCTAGGAATACAACCAACATGAGAAAGGGCTGGATCTGTAGAACTTCCTGTGATGAGAAGAATCAAGAGATAGCACTAGTGATGATAAACCAATGATGATCCAGATCGAGTGATGATGATCAAGCAGTGTTGATCTAGATCGAGTGATGATCCAGATATAGTGATGATGATCCAGATCGAGTGATGATCTAGATCCAGATGAAGATGACTTGAATATGAAGATGATGAGAACTCGATGGTGGTCCAAAAGATACAACGAAGAAGACTTGTGTTGATAAATTGTGTCGAGAGAATACCTTCCTAGTTAAGAGGGAGTGTTAATGTATTTGTAACTTCAGAATGTATTCACTTGTATATCTTATGTATTGTACCTCGATGTTTATTCCAGGAAGTGTCTGTAATGTATTGGAGTCATGTCATGCCCTGATGTGCCTATCGGGAGATTCAATAATGTAAACAAGTCATGTCAAGTCATTGTGGGTAAACCTCCTATTGATCAAGGGTTAAAGTCCCCGCGGTTGTGGGGCCCTAGGGTTATTATACTCTCCTAGAGAAGTCGACCCTAGTGAGTTATTGTCAAGTTAGGAATTAGTATAAATAGAGAGTGAACCTCTCTATTTAACACACATTCACTTAGATTCAGTTGTAGCGCATAACTGAGAGAGAAGAAGTTGCTGGGGCAAAAGAGAGAGACTACTGTTGTCGAGAGATCATCTTACTGTTTTGGGGTTTTGCTATTGGCGCTGATTCTATCTTTGAGGAAGTTGCAACGTTTTCTCCTTTATGGTTTCCCTGAGGAAAAATATTGTGTTCATTGTCTCTTATGTTTGATTGCTGTGCTTGTTATTCTCTCAGTTAAATATCCTAATATAATTCTAGCTTAAACGATAAAAATATAACATGTTTTTATACTAGCATAGTTTCCGATAAACTTTCTGTAATAGGCAGTATGTCCAAGAGTAGCACGCAAGCCTTTCACATGTGTTGGGGGCCAACAAATTGATGACGACAACAATTTTTTTCGGGTCTACTAACAATACTTCCTTTCATATCACGTGTCCCAATAATATGCTAAACAACATACAAAATATGAACTTATTCAAGTTCAACAAAATTTGCATCTCTCGACACCGATCCAGTATAAGTCGCAAGACATGTAAGTGATCCTTCGGTAAATTGAACACCATATAGTTGTCCAATTAGACTTCCTAAATTTTGTGCATTAATTCTTTGAAGGACACAACCACAATTATAGAGAACACAACTGGTGCACTTTTCAAACCAAATAGCATAACATTATATGAAAATGATTCCACTTCGGTTGCAAAGGTGGTATTTGTCTGATCTTCTTCTGCTATGTGTACCTAATGGTATCCTGAAAATCCACCAGTAAACATGTAATATGCACAACCTACAACATTTTCCAACACCTCAACAGTGAAGGGTGTAGGGAATGGGTCGTGTATGCAAGCTGCATTGAGACCACACAGATGGGGATGACACCGATTTTCTTATCTTGAACCACCATTGGGATAATATAGTTTGATTATTCAACAGGAAAAATGATTCCTGCCTCCAACATTTAATCCAATTCTTTGTGAACTTTCTCCTTATACCGAGGGTTCAATCCGTATGGTCTTATTTTGATGGGATTAAAACCCTCTTTGATATGAATTTTCATCTCTCCCAATGTTCATGCAATCCCTTTCATCTCAGAGAAACCACAGGGAAACAAATCTTCGTATTCCTTCAAGAGATCCACTATCTGGGTAAATGTCTCTTGATTCCTAAAGTCACCAATTATTTCTAGTTTGGGTTCCTCGGTTCCAATGTTATGTTTTGTTTTCTTAAGGGGTTATCTAAAATGTGATGTAGTATTGGAAGAGGGCTCATCTTGGATGCCATGTTCACCCACATGTTCCTTTATTCTATTCCCCATGGATCATTATCCTCGTCATGGTATCTTCTTTTAAAGGCTTCCAACAGTAGATTGGTTTGTTCAGCCGAGCCTTGTCTTGGTGGTAAGTGCAGATGGGGTTCTGTGTGAGGCCCTTCTGTGGTCCTTCTCCAAATATGAAATGCTTCATGTGATGATTAATTCTATCCATATTTGGGTCCTTTGAGCTAAACCAAAATGTGGTCTGGAATTCTGTCGAAACTTTTTCCCAAGTCCTTGTTTTCCTTCTTTTTTCTTGTTGCATATACCAACTTCTTGCAAATGTATCAAAAGTATGATAAAAGTAGTGTACCCACTGATTATATGGTACTTTATTTGCTTCACATATCTGCTGATAGAAAACCAAGTGTTCTATAGGATTTGTTAGGTCATGTTTTTGTTTTCCATCTTTTAATACTTTTGTTTATGTTTAAAGTTTGGTTTTATTCTTTATTCCTAGAAAATTTTGTTGATTGGGATAGTTTGAGTTTTTTCCCTTTAGCTTTCATGTTATTTGATTTTTTTAGTTTATTTTTACAAGTTTTGGTTTGATTTCATAATCAAAGGGCTTATATAAGGCTTATATGGATTAAAAAGTCTAAAAAATAACATAAAAATTTAATTAGGACTCCTAAACCAAGTTTAAACATATATCGTGAGATTAATTTTTGAAAATCATTAACTTGAATTTTCTTGTAGCGCAAGCCAAAAACAAATGTACACAGGCGCTGCAAGAAAGTCATGCAAGTTAAAAAACATCATTCAACGTTTCAGAGATTTAGTTCTCCATGTCGCCGACACTACGGAAACATTCTAGTATAAAGCTCCGACGAGATAGTTGCTAGAGCTTCCAATCACCGATCGCGAAGCTAGTGGTTTAAAGCGCCGACACTACGACAACACTCAGTCTTGAGGTTCCGATGCATTAGTGATTTCAGCTTCCAATCGTTGACAATCTAGTAATTGGAAGCGCCGATATGTTTAGTCTTGGGGTTATGATCGCCGATGCTAAGAAAGATTAGTTGTTAGTGATGGGAGACACCGATACCGCGACAACATTCAAATATTAATCACTATGACAAGTGTGAGTATCATCATGAAGGAGAATCATGGTGGTTTCTTGCAGAAGTGAGGCAATAATGATAGCATACCATAATGAGACAAAGGTGTTTCGATCATGTTTTTTCCTGAAATGCACATAAAGTAGGTGGAGATCGTGGTGAAAAATCAGTACTTGAAAATCGGAATTTTGAAACAGAGTAAAATTAGGGCTTTGGAGAGCAGTCCTCTGGAGTGTCAAAACAGTCAGCATCAAATTGAATATATGCATGAAATCGATGATGGATTAGTAGCTACAAATAGGAGACTTAGAGAAGACTTGGAGGAAGTAAACAATCACTACTAGGAATTGATTGCAGTATCTAAAGAGGCTCTTAACAGAAAAAGACAGATAGAGAATCAATTTACAGAATTAAGGTAGACTATCCAGGAGCTGACTCAACAGAATGAAGAGTTAACAAAGAGGGTTACAGACTTGGAAGAAGACCACTTGAAAGCTAGAAGGAAAGCTCAGGATTTGGAGGGAATTGCTCTATTAGCTAAAGCAGCAAAAGACTAGTAAAGTTATTTAAGGAGAGCAGTTATTTGTTAGTTCAAAAAGTTATTTTATTTTATTTTTGTATAATGTTAGTTCGATAGATGACCTAAAAGTAGTTAGGGTTCAGTTATGCAACTATTTTTGAAAGACCAGGATAAATGTAAGTCTAAAAGAGGACAAAGGGTTTGATTTTTGCTGACAAGGGGAGGCTATCAGGCTTTGTTTATGAGCTAAGTGTAAAGACTCTAATGTGTTTTTGATGACTGAACTATGAAATATATGCACTATATGACCTTTTGATTATTGACTGGTTTCATTTCTAATTTGTGTTAATTACTCAGTTGGTATATTCATTTCTTGTTTAATGTTTTTATGCTTGAAATGCTTGATAACTGTGGGTGAAACTCAGTATTGTGTTTATTCTACTGGATTATGGTTTATATGTTATACATCTCAGTCATTCAAATGCTCATTATTTAGTGTTTTCTTTGGTCTTATGAATGTTTTCCCTCTTGTCTTCAAACTGTTCAACCAAAACCCTAAAAAACCCTCTTTTACTTTATTGTGTTTATTGAGATTGTGTTGGCTTGTTCTCTTATAGTCTGGGAACAATTTCTGGCACAAAAATATTTGGCACCGTTTCCAGGGACGAAGTTGAAAACCTATTTTCCCTGGGATACTTATCTTTTCATTGGTTTTGAGAGGCGAGCTTAAACCAACAAATCTTAAAGAATACTTTTCACCAGTATTTGACAGTGGCTACTGAGGGAGTTGGAACAAGAAATAGACCTAGTTCACCTTTACACCTGGGTGTTTCAGACCCAGAACAGATATTGAAAACAATTAGGAAAATCAAAAGGTCTCAGTCATCACCGGCCCTTTGTAACCCTGATCAGTTAGATATTTCATCACCTTTTTCTGTTTTGAGGAGAGAAGAACAAGAGTCATCTTGGTTGAAGCCTACAATTCCTGTTGGTAATTTTCAAGTTTTCATTGATCATCAATCTTTTAAGAAAGCAAAGACAATATCTCATGGAAAAATCCCTTTGTTTCATCTCAAAGTTGGTAAAACTCCATTTCAGCCAAGTTCTAGTCAAGTCTTTCCCTCACCTAAACCAGTTAACTTAAAGATGGCAGCCCAAAATCATCCATTAGACATGATGGACTGAATGGTGGCAGCTAGGTATGCACCTTTAGTTTTGCCTCAGCCTTTGAATGCGCTTCCTGGGGGTGATTACCAAAAATATCTTCCTAGTTTTAATGGACAAGGTGAAACTACAGCTGAGGAGCATTGGGATGCTTTTCTCAGCTATGCTGATAATCAGAATATTGAGGCCAAGGATGTATGGATGGGGATGTTTGTACAGAGTCTTGATGGAGAGGTCAGAAAATGGTTTAGGGAGTTTCCGGAAAATTCTATCACAATCATAGAAGAGCTTCAAGACCTTTTCATGAGACAATGGGGTGATACCAAGGATCACACATATTACATCACTGAGTTTGGAGCCCTTAGGAGAAAGAAGGATGAAACCATAGTTTATTTTTCGAAGAGATTCAATAAAATATATGGCAGAATTCCTGCAGAGATAAAACCTTCATAAACATTCACAAAACTCACATATGCCAATGCTTTTGATCATGAATTTTCCCTACTTTTAAGAGAAAGAAGACCTGTTACTTTACTAAACATGCATGATGCAGCATTAGAAGTGGAGTCCAATATATTAGCTTCTAATAGATTGAAGGGAAATACAACTTAGCAGATATATGACAGGAAGGGAAAGAAAGAGGCAACTACAAGGGTTTCAACATCCCACTCTGCGGAAGGAAAAATTGATGAAATGGCCAAGCTAGTTAAGATCTTGACAACAAAATTAAACAAGTTGGAATTAGAGAAGAATTCAAATAAACCTGTTCAACAGGGTGATAGAAGCCCTAATAATCCAAACCAATTCAGAAGATAGTTTGTGCCTCATTTCATTCCTAGAGAAAGAAGAAATAATGATATTCAGCGAGAAGGAGAGAAACTGAGGATAAAAAAGTACCACCCCCACTTCAGAATAATGTAGTTGATGAAGAAGAAATTGAAGAGGAAGTGTTCTTTAAGGATACAGACCAGGATATGAATTATTTTGGAGAGCAGTTAACTGAGGGTTTTGTCACTGAAGAAGAGTTTTTAAACTCGGAATATTATGATGTTGATATGTTTGCAACAGAAAACG
This sequence comes from Pseudotsuga menziesii, assembly GCA_001517045.1. Classification (NCBI taxonomy): domain Eukaryota; kingdom Viridiplantae; phylum Streptophyta; class Pinopsida; order Pinales; family Pinaceae; genus Pseudotsuga; species Pseudotsuga menziesii. The sequence goes on along the minus strand of LPNX011019208.1, from coordinate 67,437 downwards.
ATTTAAATATTGAAGTGACTGCTGTAACTGCTGATACATACCAGACTAAGCTAAAGAAAAGTTTAAATTTGAGGTCAGGTCCAAAGCAAGTAGTTCAGAATCTAAAGGAAAAGGTAGTTGTACCTCCTAAACAACAGTCTGATCCTGTGTTAGAGATAAAACAAACTCAGGATAAACAAAATAAGAATGTGGAAGTTGAAGAGGTAAATAAAAGTATGCATAATGTTAACCTAGAAAATGAATTAGGCAAAATCAAGATCCCTATGCCTTTCACCGAGTTGATGAAGAATCCTTCTTATAAAAATTCAGTTCTAAAAATGATTGGTTCAGCAAACAGTCAGCCTCACTATGATACAGTGAATTTACAAGAAGAAAGTCCTAAAATCTTTATTGGATCATCCTTGGTAGAAAAAACTGAAAATGAAGCAGGTGCATCACCTCCTTTTTACATCACACTAACTATTCATGAACAGATGATACATAATTGTCTTTTGGATTCAGGAGCATCACATAGCCTAATACCAAAAGCTGTCATGGAGGCTTTAGGTTTGAGTATAAAAAAACATTATCATGATTTGTATGCTTTTGATTCATGAGCTATAAAATGTTTAGGAGTGATTAAAGATATGGTTGTCAGTTTAGCTCAGCTACCGATGAAGAGTGTGATTATGGATGTGGTAGTAGCAGACATTACACCTAAGTTTGGACTGCTCCTCTCTAAATCATGGGCCAAGAAAGTTGGTGGAACACTACAGATGGATTTAACATATACTACTATTCCTGTATTTGGAGGAGAAAAAAGGAGGTTATATAGAGAGTTACAATTTGCCTATATTGTGACAGATGACAAGAACCCTACAAATCATCCTTTGTATGTTGTTGACAAGGATTTGGGTACTTGTATGCTGCATTTTAGTGATGATGATAATACTGCTGGTTTATTATAGGTTGAAAAGGAAAAGCCAGTAAAATGCACTAGGGAACAAGAAGTTGAACTTTGGCAATTATATTTTGATGGATTATCTTGTAAGGAAGGTGCTGGAGCAGGGGTTCTTTTAATATCTCATGGTGGGGAAACAATAAAGTTAATGTATAAATTGGAATTTATTACCACCAATAATACTGCAGAATATGAAGCTTTGTTGTTAGGTTTGAAAGCTGCAAAATATTTAGGCATACAACATATTTATGTATATGGCGACTCCGAGTTGGTTGTTCAGCAGGTGAGGAACAACTATCAAGTGAAACAAGATTTGCTGAAAGTGTACTGTAAAGAAGTATGGGATATGATAGACAATTATTTTGTGGCTTTTAACATCACTTATATTCCTAGGGATAATAGCCAAACTGCTGATTCTCTGGCCCTAGCAGCCACACATTTTAGGATTCCCAAAACAACACAGCTAAAATATCCTATTGAGGTTAGGTACAGACCTTCTGTGCCTGATAATGTAAGGCAGTGGAAAGATTTTGAAGATGACTTTGAAATAAAAAGGTTTTTAGAGCTGACAGGTGAGTTTTCCAATTCCCTAATTGATCAAGAACAAGATGATGAGGTTGAAGATTTTGAAGATATTGCAGAAAATGAGATTGCTGGTCACAAGATTATTGAGCTTAAAAGTAATTTCATTCCTAAAGGTTTGGTGCCATTAGAGAGAATATTTTCAAAAGATGATACACCTTTAAAACCTGTTGTACATACTTCAGAAGAAAATGTGGTGGACTGCAATATTGGCACCCTCGAACATCCTAGAATGGTGAAGATTTCAAAAGCACTCAAAACAGAGTAGAGGAACACGTACATTAAGTTGTTAAAAGAGTATGTTGATGTTTTTGCTTGGTCATATGGATATTTGAAAACATATGATACTGGAATTATACAGCACAAAGTGCCTTTAAAACCGAATGTTAAACCTTTCAAACAGAAATTAAGGAGGATAAATCCAGCTTTGTTTCCTATTATCGAAGAGGAGGTGAAAAAGTTATTAGATGCTAAGATCATTGTTCCCCTCAGGTATTCTTCATGGGTTGCCAATTTAGTTCTTATCAGGAAAAAGAATGGTGAAATCAGACTGTGTGTTGATTTTAGAAATCTGAATAGGTCTTCATTGAAGGATAATTACCCTTTACCAAAAATAGAACAAATATTGCAGAAGGTGGTTGGTGCACAAAGAATTTATATGGTTGATGGGTTTTCAGGATATAATCAAATTGCCATGCATCCTGATGATAAAGAAAAAATAGCTTTTACCACTCCCTGGGGAACTTTCATGTATGATAAAATGCCTTTTGGATTAATGAATGTTGGAGCAACTTTTCAAAGAGCTATGGACATAGCCTTTGTAGGGGAAAGAGATAAGTTTGTAGTGATTTATTTAGATGATATTACAGTCTTTTCACAATCAGATGATGAGCATCTAAAACACTTAAAACAAACTTTTCTGAAATGCAGAAAATATGGTTGATCTCTTAATCCAAAGAAATCACATTTTGCTACACAAGAAGGTAAATTATTGGGTCATTTAGTTTCAGCTGATGGTATAAGGATTGATCTGAAAAGGGTGAAAGCAATACTGAAAATAAGTTTACCAAGGAGCAAGAAGGATGTACAATATTTCATTGGTAAAATAAATTTTCTGCGTTGGTTCATACCAAATTTTGCTGAGACTATCAAACAAATTACAGCCATGTTGGAGAAAGATCAGGAGGTCAAGTGGTCTCCAAAAGCAAATAACTCATTTGAAAAAATTAAGATGGCTCTTACTGAAGCTCCAGTATTAGTAAGTCCAAATTTTACAAAGGAATTTCTAACTTTTCTTTTGCATTTGAAGATACATTGGATGCTGTTTTATTACGGAAGAATAAGGATGGTCTTGAACAACCTATTGCATTTTTCAGCAAAACTCTTAGAGATTCAGAGTTAAAATACAACATTTTGGAGAAGCAGGCTTACTCTTTGGTAAAAGATTTGGAATTTTTTAGAATTTATGTTCTGCATTCCAAAGTTATAGCTTATGTGCCTAATGCTTCCATAAAATATGTTTTGACTCAGCCTGACAGTGAGGGAAAAAGAGGGAAGTGGATTGCCAAAATCATGGAATATGATGTGGATATCAGACGTACAAAGCTAGTAAAGGGACAAGGTTTAGCTAAATTGCTAGATGTTTCAAATTGCCAAGCTTTAGGTCTACATCTCATGGCAGGACAACTAGCACAGGAAGAAGTTCAAGCAGAGTAGGAGAAAGAAAATATTATGGATCACTATGCAGAATCCACATGGTATGTAGATATTGTGCATTTTCTTTTGTACTTGCAATGTCCAAAACATTTAGACAAGAAAGATGCTAGGTCTTTAAAATTGAAAACTACTAAATACTGTTTGATATAAAAACAACTGTTTTGGAAAGATCCAGGAGGTATTTTGCTCAGATGTTTGGATAAACCAGAAATTGAAGGTGTAATCTCTGAAACCCATGAAGGTGCATGTGGAGGACATAAGTATTGGAAGGAAACCACATATAGAATTCTAAGAGCAGGATTTTATTGGCCCTCTTTATTTTCAGATGTATATCAGCAGGTAAGAGCATGTATCCCTTGTCAGAAATTTACTGGTAAACAAAAGTTGCTGTCATTACCTTAAAATCAATTGCAGTTAATGCTCCTTTTGAGCAATGGGGTTTGGATTTCATAGGAGAGATAAATCCATCTTCTTCAGGGCAGCATAAGTGGTTTTTGACTGCTACAGTTTTCTTTACTAAGTGGGTAGAAGCCATTCCCACAAGGAATGCCACAGATAAGGTGATCATAGATTTTATTGAAGAAAATATTCTTAGTAGATTTGGATGTCCACAGAAAATATTGACTGACAATGCTAAGGCATTTAAATCAAAGGCTATGGTATCATTTTGTGAAAATAATGGTATCCTATTGAAACACTCAACTCCTTATTATCCTCAGGGGAATGGGTTAGCTGAGTCATCTAATAAAAATATCATTCAGAGTATCAGGAAGTCACTGAAGCATAATAAAAGATCATGGGATTCTATGCTAAAGTATGCATTATGGGCAGACATAATAACAGTTAAACAAGCAATTGGAACTTCTCCTTTCCAATTAGTATATGGTACAGATGCAGTTTTTCCTGTTTAGTTGGGCATCCCAGTAATGAATTTTTTTCAGGATTGTCAGGAATAACCTAATGATATGCAAAGAAGAACTTATGCATTGATAGAGTTATAGCAGAAACGAGAAACCGTAGAAGAAGAGGCTCAGCTGTACAGGTTAAAGGTCAAAGAAAGATTTGATAGGAAGATCAAAGATAACACTTTTTCAGTGGGAGACATGGTTTTGAGATGGGATGCTAGGAAGGAGCAGAAAGGAAAGCATGGCAAGTTTGATAACCTTTGGTTTGGTCCTTTCATAGTATCGAAGTTTCTGGAAAAGAATACTTTTGTACTACAGACTTTGGAGGGTGAGGAACTGTCTAATTTGGTTAATGGACGATTCCTCAAGCATTTTTACAGTTTTTGAGATGGATACTAGACTTTCATTGTATATAACGGTGTGAATAACAGAATAAGGACTCCATAACCCAATGGAAATTTTGCAGACTAGCAAGTAGCAGCACAGAAGGCACTGGTCTACAGGTTCTTAAAGCCTCATAGGGAGGACTTCATCCCGTAGCAGGAGCCATATGTTAGGTCATGTTTTTTTTTTCCATCTGTTAATACTTTTGTTTATGTTTTAAAGTTTGGTTTTATTCTTTATTCCTAGAAAATTTGTTGATTGAGATAGTTTGAGTTTTTTCCCTTTAGCTTTCATGTTATTTGATTTTTTTAGTTTATTTTTACAAGTTTTGGTTTGATTTCATAATCAAAGGGCTTATATAAGGCTTATATGGATTAAAAAGTCTAAAAAATAACATAAAAGTTTAATTAGGACTCCTAAACCAGGTTTAAACATATATCATGAGATTAATTTTTGAAAATCATTAACTTGAATTTTCTTGTATCACAAGCCAAAAACAAATGCACACAGGCGCTACAAGAAAGTCGTGCAAGTTAAAAACCATCATTCAATGTTTCAGAGATTTAGTTCTCTATGTCATCGACACTACGACAGCGTTTTTGTATAAAGCTCCGATGAGATAGTTGCTAGAGCTTCTGATCGCCGATTGCAAAGCTAGTGGTTTAAAGCATCGACACTGTGGTAGCACTCAGTTTTGAGGTTCCGATGCATTAGTGATTTCAGCTTTCAATCGCCGACAAGCTAGTAATTGGAAGCGCCAATACGTTTAGTCCTGGGGTTCCGATCGCCGATGCTAAGAAAGATTAGTTGTTAGTGTTGGGAGATGCCGATACTGTGACAACATTCAAATATTAATCAATGTGACAAGTGTGAGTATCATCATGAAGGCGAATCATGGTGGTTACTTACAGAAGTGAGGCAATAATGATAGAAAACCATAATGAGACAAAGGCATTTTGAATCATGTTTTTTCCTGAAATGCACGTAGAGAAGGTGGAGATCGTGGCGAAAAATCAGTACTTGAAAATTGGAATATTTGAAACAGAGTAGAATTAGGGCTTTGGAGAGCGGTCGTTTGGAGTGTCAAAATGGTCAAAGAAGATTAGGGCATGTAGTTCAAAACCTGACATATAGGAGAATAGTATTCCAGCAGCTGGATTAGTCGTTTTAATAGGTAGGCTACGAATTGATTTCCAAAGTTTATTAATTTGGGGTTTTTCTAAACAGAAGATTAATGACTGAATTGAGGGCAAATTATTAGTTGTTAAGCCTAATTGATACTAAATGATGGATGCTCAGTTATGAAGTTAAAAGTATTGTTTGGCTTAAAATACAGTCAGAGTGTGTTGTATTTATAGAATTTGTTTGAAAATATTTCAAAATGGAAAAGAGTGGAAAGACCAATAGAGCAGAACCCTCAGACTTAAGTTGGGTCAAAAACTTTCCAAATTGTGCACAATTGTTTGTAGAAGCAGGATGGATAGTGTTCTTTGAAAAGATTGAAGGTTATCATTCAGAGGTTTCTTACAAGTTTGCTCAATCTTTAGACAAGGATGTAGTGTCTTTTGACACTTTGAAGTTAAAACTAACCAGGGAGTTACTAGTAGAAGCAACAAGAATTCTGGATGAGGGAGAATTCTGGTTCAAAAAGGTGCCCTTCACCTTTGATGCTCAGAGATATCTGCTTCCAGGTGTAGTAGCAGACTGGGGAAAAGGTGTTCCTATTCAAAACTTTAAACCTAAGTGGATTGAGCTTATCAAAATCTTATAAAGCTATGTTACCCGTGAGGGGAGATTTGCCTTTGTGTTTAAGTATCATTTTAGATTCCTTCAACATCTCAGTCATGAATATAAAATGAATCTTCCTTTCTTCTTTTTGAAAATATTATAGAAGATGTCATGTAGGGTGAAAGAACATCAAGATCATACAAAACAATCAGTTTTTCACCATGGGCTCATAAAACTGATCATAAGTACTGTATTGCAGAAAAGAGAGAAGACATGGGAACACTTCTTATTTTGGTCAGGTTTCAAAACTGAGAAGGAGGATCAGTCTTAGAAGAGACAGGTAGATAAGGGCCAGACTTTGATTAAGAAACTTAGAAAGAAAGTCATAGTCAAAGATGAAGAAGTTGATAAACCAGGAGAAGCTTCGAATAAGGAAAATGAAAACATTGAGTTTGGATAGCGAGTTAATGTTGAGGAAAGCAAAGTTTTACAGTCAGAGATGAAAGAAGTTGAGCCAGTGGAAGATATTTTACTTGCAGACTCAAATCAAGGAGAAGAGGAATATGTTAAGGAGTAGAAGCAGAGCCCCATTACAGTATTGTCTGAAGAGCAGACAGTGTCACGAAAGAAAAGAGTGAAGGTTGTTGAATTTGCTTCAATAACTCATCAAGGAAAAGTTCTGAAAATGTTAGGAGAAGTTGGAGCAGTCTGGAGACCCAAGGCAAGGCTAAGGAACAAGCTTAGGTTAAACATGAAGAAACTATTAAATCCCAATTTGGCTGAGAAAAAGGTTACAATAATAGAAGATTCATCATCTCAGGAGAAATTGGGAGATAGTGAAGATGATAACAAAGAAGTTATAAAAGGTAAAAAACCAATAGTATCAAAAGAAAAATTAGTCTTTACTGATACTAAGATTTCAGACATTTTCATGGAGGTTCGAAAACAGATGATTTACGAACAGTAACAGAATGATATAAAGAATTCTTGTATAGAGAAAAGAGAGATAATTGAAGAAGAAATTCAGTGCAGTATTGAAGCTGAAGAGCAGCCAGAGGTTCCTAAAACCTTCACAGAGCTTATGAATGAGGATGAAGAAATATACAAGAAGCTGAAAATAACATGGATACCTGAAGGGACGTAAACAATATCAAGAGATAAATGTATTTATTTTGAAAAGGAAAATCTACAAAGGAGCATTAAGCAATACAAGCATAAAATTGAATATATGCATGAAACCATTGATGGATTAGTAGCTGCAAATAGGATACTTAGAGAAGACTTGGAGGATGTAAACAATCACTACTAGGAATTGATTGCAGTATCTAAAGAGGCTCTTAAAATAAAAAGACAGACAAAGAATTAGTTTACAAAATTAAGGCAGACTATCCAGGAGTTGACTCAGCAGAATGAAGAGTTAACAAAGAGGGTTACAAACTTGGAAGCAGACCACTTGAAAGCTAGAAGGAAAGCTCAGGCTTTGGAGGGAATTGCTCTAGTAGCTGAAGTAGTAAAAGACTAGTAAAGTTCTTTAAGGAGAGCAGTTATTTGTTAGTTCGTAAAGTTTTTTTTTTTTGTATAATGTTAGTTTGATAGATGACCTAAAAGTAGTTCAGGTTCAGTTATGCAACTGTTTTTGAAAGAACAAGATAAATGTAAGTCTGAAAGAGGACAAAGGGTTCGATTATTGCTGACAAGGGGAGGATATCATGCTTTGTTTATGAGCTAAGTGTAAAGAATCTTATGTGTTTTTGATGATTGAACTATGAAATATATGCACTATATGCCCTTTTGATTATTGACTGGTTTCATTTCTAATTTGTGTTAATTACTCAGTTGGTATATTCATTTCCTATTTAATGTTTTTATGGTTGAAATGCTTGCTAACTGTGGGTGAAACTCAGTATTGTGTTTATTTTGCTGGATTATGGTTTATATGTTATACATTTCAGTCATTCAAATGCTCATGATTTAGTGTTTGCTTTGGTCTTATGAATGTTTTCCCTCTTGTCTTCAAACTGTTCAACCAAAACCCTAAAAAACCCTCTTTTACTTTATTGTGTTTATTGAGATTGTGTTGGCTTGTTCTCTTGTAGTCTGGGAACAATTTCTGGCACAAACAGGATCCTTTAAACATGTTTACCAACTCCAAATCAGCGACACACTAGAATCGCTCTATGATTCATTGGCACACAACATCCCAGCTTTGTAATTCTTCCTTGTGCGATTTCCACCATCGAGTAGGGGTTACTAGGGTTACGACGTCCCTTGCTTCATTCTGTCTCTCCTAGGGAATCTGTGCTTCCATTTGTTTTATGAACATGACAACCTTGTCTATACCATAAAACATTGTTTTATTTTTCAATCCAGGCCCAATCCAATGCACATGTTTTTTTATGCAGTCGCATATTCTCATTGATCTCTCAAATAGTTGGTTCTGCCACTGATCCATAACATCTTGTGAATCCTCATCCCAATATTGTATGCTATGCCAACTAACTTGTCTATTTGTAGTAGGATTAATATAATATACTTTCCTTGTTGTAATATTATAATTATTCTCAATTTCCATACCACTAAGGTCATCTTGAACAGGTTTAGTATACCGTTCACCTTTGGCTGCATCTAATGGGATGATTACACATAGTTCCTTTGATTCAAAGAATATGTGTCATTCCTTTAAGTTCAATATTTCCTTATTATTGATTTCCAAATCAATGCCGAGTGGAGTTGGGTATAGGTCCACATCCTCTAGTATTTCAAGTACATCGAATTCGATCAATGTTTTCACGCCATCCATGTTGAATTCAAAATTCATTAATCCTCCATTTGGAAACACCTTGTACTAATTTGCAAGTATGAGATATATGGGCGGCCACAAAAAAATTGGTTTTCCCATAAGATCCCATGTATTCTTAGGAGGGATATTTATATCAGCTCCTAGTTCGAGGTTGAGCATGGCATATTTCATCTTGAATTATCCCAATTCCAAGGTTAACATGAATTCTATACCAGTTCTCTTTCTCTATCCCACTCTATGCACATTCCTTTCCAGAAGTGGAACAAAGATAGGATCTTCAACTTCATTAGAGATTAGTAATTTTTACAACATTATTGTTAGGGAATTTATCCTATGGGGTTGATGCCACAAACATACTAGGGGTTCTACATATAGATATATGAGGTTCTCCAAGCATATATTAAAGCAAAAGTTTAAGGACAAAGAGGATGCATACCTTATTTTGAAGGTTGATCCTAGATTGGTCTTCTTTCCAAATGCTCCTTAGCTCCACTACTCCAATACCTACAATCAAGAAACCACCCTTCTCAAAGCACCTTCAACTATCATAAAATCTGAGACATGAACACATATAAAGATTGAAACTTAAAGCAAAATCACAATCAAGATCATTTTTCATAAATGATTGAAATATGCATAACATAGATATGGAAGGAAATACCTTTCTTTATTAATGAATTTCTTGGAACAAGTACATATACCTTTGTCTGATCTAACTTCCTTGAAACCTGGATCTGATCCCTCTTGCTTCTCTTCTCCAAAAGAAATCTTCCAGCATAAGCTTGTCTCCAAAAGATCCCCTTTTACTCTTGCCCCTCTCCCCTTCTTATTGTCCATTGGGAGGAGGAGTTATGAGGTTAAGGTGGTTAAGGGAATTGGGGAATTTAAATTTAATACACGAAACAATTGTTTAATTATTTATTACTTTGAATATATATATTTTTAAATATTTTGACAATAAAGTCAAAATAAGTGTAATGGATTATTATTACTGAACAATTAAAATACCAAGAGGAATAAAAACTGAAGTAGCAGTTAAAAGAGTGTTTGATGACCCACAAGGGGAAATGACAAATGGCGAAAGATGTTGAATGAGAACTCAAGTGATGTAGAAGGCATCGTCCCCAAAATCAGGTCAAGACTCTTGGTGGAGCCCTAAAGAGAAGGAGGCTCATAAACGAACAAGTCCTAGGAAAAATACTATAAAATAGTATGTCCATTGAATAAGTAGGAGGCCGGCAATGGATGGGGAAATAATCTATTTATGCAAAGAGATGGCGCATTGATCAGAATTTTTCCTTGTGGTTCAACAAGCATGCTCAGGGGTTCTGGAGAAAGTAATATTTGGATTCTCTAGGATTTGGTTGGGAGGAACGGCAATGTCATATCCCCACCTAATTGATCACCAAAAGTGTGGACCATGCCAAACACCTAGGGGGATTAAGAGACATTAATTAATTATCCTAGGAAATTTTGCTAAGTAATTATTATTGAGGCTTGTACTTAGTTTGATTTATTTTCATTTAAATAATATGAAAATTTAATTATGTGGAAATAAGCACCGTGTCAGGAGGGCGCACTTGGAAATCCTACTTGCCTAGGAGGATATTTAGAAACCATCAAGGGACTGAAAAAAAAAAGTAGTCAGGAAAAGAAGGAAAGTGCCAAAAGACAAGAAAAGTTGCCATAAGGAAAAATAGGTAACAATTGACCAAAGGAGGGTGTATTTTCTTTTTGGAGAATGAGTGTCAAATGTAGGAAAGACAGAAAAGTTGCCATAAGGAAAAGCAATCAACAATTGAACAAAGGAGGGTGCAATTTCCTTTTTGAAGGCTCAATCACAAAATTAGGAAAGCATAAAAGACGTCATAAGTAAAAGAAACAACTGTGGGCATAAGGAGGATGTAGTTTCTAAGTTGGATTAATGACATGGATAGGGAAACATCTCACAAGATACAAACTTGCCAATTTCTCAAGGAGGGCGCACCACTTGGATAGGGGTAGGGTTTTAGCAAGGGAGACATTCCCAACAGGTGTTTGACTTGACCACCAAGTCACCAATGGTCTATTGAATGATAATTCAATCTCATTTTCTCAATTTGGTTAATGATTTATCTTTTATTTAGTAAATCCCAACTTCATACTGAGATTTGTGCCTCAATCCCTTGGGAGATTTGCCCCAAGTCCCTTCCCCTCTCTTATTCCTCCCATTTCATTTTCATTGAAGGTGTTGGAGAGCTAATGAAAATCACCATAGCTTCCACTCATACATATACTACATCCAATACCTCCATTGAATTCGATCTCCAGTGAAGGGAACTTCACCTACGCTCATATTCCCAGCTTAGTGTTAGTTTTGGGCCTCCTGCCCTCATATTTGGATCCAATTCTTGGAGATATCAACCCCACAAAATAATTATTTATGTGATAATCCAAAATAAATCATTATGAATTCTGTAATACTATAATATTTCTGTTCAATAATATCTCAGGTTAAGTTTTCATGAGTGAGCTCTTATTTTCCCATTAGATGAGGGTTTTGATCAGTTTAATGCAATGAAAATAAAGTAATGTCCATGAGAAGGAGTCTGAATGATATAATGTGTTAAATGAGGATATATTAATATATTTTAAACTTCAATTTCATTTCTGATCTCATTCTGGTATGAAATTTATTAAATCTTGCACACCCTAGCTAGTTGACTAGGTAAATTTAACTAGTCTTACAGTTTTTGTAATTCTGAGAGATATGTGCATAAAAATATAATTATGTAACTTGATAGAGGTATTTAAATAACCCCAATATCCACAACAACCCCATTTACATATATTTCATTGGATTTGTACCTATTTTGAATAGCCTCCTCTGCACAGGGTCTCCTCGGGCCAAAATTGCCAGCTTTTTCCAATTTTTTCCTAACAGCCCCAAATCCTTCCATATATTTTCTTGGATGTATGAAAATAAATTTTAATCCTATTACCAATATGTCAACACATCTGAACCTTCCCCAAGCCTCTGTTTGACTGGAATTGAAAAATTATTCCTAGTTGCACGGGTAGGTGACCCAGAAGTGTGGGAGTAGGTTTTAGCGAAGCCGATTCCAAAAGATAAATGGTACCTGATATATATGTGTTATGGAATATATTTTATCATTCCTAATTTTTTTTTATTTCTCCGAACATCCCGCTGCTCTGTCTGCAAAAGTATCATCAACGTTTCCAGTTTTTGCCTAGTTTCAAGAGTTGACTGATAAGTGCAATTTTTCATTAAAATTTTTCATTAAATTACCATTAGATTTAATATTCTGATATGTTATCAGATCAGGGATATTACAGTGGTATTAGAGAATGGTCCTCCATACTTTCTCTTGATATTCATTTATGGCTCCTGTTGCCACCTTTCACACACTTGGGTTACGTGGCAGAAATCTTCAAGCCACTCGGTGTGTCCTTGGGGGAAAGTCTTGAGTCAAGGCTGTCACCTTGTTCTTGACTCCTCCATTCGGGCTAAATCCTAATGAAGACAAGGGGGGTAGACCCTATTAAATTACTAACGCTAATTACTTAGTGTGATGGTGTTATATTGATTAAGTTGTTTAGGAGTTTTTTGAAATTAACCAATGGAAACAAAAGATAACAAGATGCAAGATTTAAAGCAGATAAGAACAGTAATGACACTCAATATATATATAATCGAAAGAATTGATCAAATAAATCACCCGTGCCTTAAATGGAGTCAACAAAGAAAATAATGTGCTTGCATGCGCTTGAAAGAATGCTTTTCAAATGTCTCTTGGTAGATTTTAAATTAATGTGGAATGTGAATGAATTAAATTAGGCGAAAAGGGGACTCCAGATATACCCGAGGGGTACTTGGAGTATGTCCAAAAGTGAACGGAGTCTCGGAGACTATTTTTCATAATTCACCTGTCATGGTGTGACAAAGATTAGTGTCTCGAGGTCACTTTCCAGTTGTTCCCACTCTGGGTATTTTGCCATCGTTTACAGTTCGTTCGAGGCGTTGGATTTTCGCCTGATGGTTTGTAAATTTTGGAGGTGAAGAATAATTAATATAGTCACTCAATTTCTTTTGATGTAGCTTGACTGATCATATGAACCGCAGCCAAGTACAAAGCATACACACTAGAGTCTTTGTTATTTTTAGTAAATTTTAAAAGAGGTGTTCTTATTAAAAAGAAAACCCTCCAGGAACCTCTTTCGATCCAAGTGGATGTCAATTGGGGAATCAAGGAGGGGTTGATTTTATTATGATTATCAAAATAATTAATGAAAATGGAATCAGAGATACACAGCACCGGTTTTCTAATTGGTCCTACCACAGCATTGGGAAGTCATGGGGTAAGTAGTATGATTACTTTTGAATTGAAAATATGGAATAATGAAAAACATTATCAAAGTATACAATCTTGCATGTCAATACTAAACTAGAATAGAAAAATGGAAAAATGCAAAAAAGTGAAACATACACGAATCCCCCCAGGGGGGATGGTGAATAGGCTCGAAAGAGCCTATTCGAAAAGATTTTTCTTTTTATTAGTAGCAATTACAATATTAGAAAACTGAAATTAATCCACTTGGTCCTTATATGGAATGAGACCAAAGGTTTACAAATTGCAAAAATTTGAAATTTTGGGAAGACGGAGACCCCCTAGGGGGTTTTGAATGGTCCAAAAATGCTTTCCGAACAGAGCCTCCTCTTTTATGTTACACATGATAAAAACAAACAATATTATCACAGTTAAATATGCCCAAAATTACTTTGAAAGTACTTTTGGATGAACAAACTTTTTACCTAAAAATTCTAAGTTAAAACTAGTTTTTAAAGAAGCAGAAAAGGAACCAAGGAAAGCAAGATTTCCTTGGGATCTTAGCCTGCTTTCTGGGCAGCCAATATCAAGTACTTAAATTGCTGAATATAAATTTTTAGACTCTAAGGAAAAAACCATGCATTCAACAAGCTTTAGATCTACTTTCACAGCCTTGAAAAATGACAATTTTTCCTAAAACTAGATCTAGAATGCTTGTAAATTTTCTTTTAGGAATGAGATATAGTTTATGAGATTTAAGGCAGAAATATATATTTAAAATAAACTCTGAAATTTATAGATCTAAACAATTATAAAGCTGCAAACAAGTAACCGGACTGATTTTAGAAAAAATTGAAGGAGGAAGAGGAAAATAAGAGCATTTTTGCTGGAAACCTTGAAGATCAACCATGGAGCTTTCTGGTGGAATGTCGAGGGACTATGCCTTTGAATGGTTTTGGAGAGAGTGAAGAACAAAAATATATCAACATCATCTCCAAGCTAGGAACCTGCAACTGAATCCAAATACTTGCCAAAATACTTGTGAGATCTGGTTAATACATACATAGAGAATTCAGAATAAATTGCATATAAACTTATAAAACATGCTGAATCTAGATCTCTAAACATGCATAAAAAAGGAAAGAGATGGCCAATAAACTTATTAACAAACTCCTTTCCTATCAATATTATAATAAACTTATTATCAATCTTAGCAATGAATCCACAAACTATCAACAAATTATGAACATAGATACAGGTTACCTCAGTGAAACATGGCAATGCTCATCCACACATACAATGACAAGACACCATCTTGCCTCCAAAGATTCAATTTATTCCAATAGAAAAATATATTACACAGTATTACAACAGTAATGGCTCCTCAATCCAACTCTAACTAACTCGGAAAGGAGGCAACCATGCTTTATTTATACAAAAAATTGAAACCCCATCTTAGAGGGGGCGCAAATCCCAAGGAGATAGACAATTGCAGCTGCATGTGGAGTGAATTTGGGCCTGATATGTGTCTAATTGAGCCTGATCTGAGTCTCACTGAGTGCAACTATCAATCGGAGAGCTGATCTGACTGACACCTCAACTTGTTGACTGAAGCATCCACCAAAACTCATCCAAATGAGCCCACATGTGTGGAGGAGAGAGGGAGGGAAAAATTCCCAAGATTGCATGCTGTGGTGCACTCCCAGATCTGCTCAGATCACCTCCTTCAGTCAAGGAATTGTCAGATCCAGTCAATCCCAAGCCGATGAGACTAATTTTAGTCAAATCGGAGAAAATCCCAATGATTTAGGATTTGGGGTTTTCTCCATTATTTAATTAATTCATCAATTAAATAATCAATATTTGATTTTTTGGGGCTTTCTGACCTGAATGATGGAAAATCACTCAAAACTTGGAAATAGTGGGTCTATAGGTTTACTGGGTGCTCTTAGATTGAAAATGAGCACCTACATGATTGAAACTGATTATTGAGCCCACTTTTATTACAAAACCAATTTTTCCAATTAAACTATTAAAAAATAGCCTAAGTTTTGGAAAAATTAAATTTTAATAAGAAACACTGAAAAAATTAAAAAAATTAAAAAACCTAGGGGGTCTTAGACATGTTCATATGAATCAGGCATAATGCCTAGCATGTTTATACATTGACACATAGACTCTAATAACCTCAATAGGCCTAAATGCCAAGCTGACCACCCCAACTTTGGAGGTATTGAGTGAAAAACTCAGAAATTATAAGTCGTTTATTCAACAACCAATAATAACCAAGGGAAAAAACACCCTGGGATGATCGGATTGACAAATAAAGTCTATTAGACCGAGTCTTTTACAGACACTATCATTTTAGAACATTTATTACAACTCCCCCAAGGGGGTATGAACATGTGATATAGTACAACAAGCACTTCTAAGAAGCACTTCCGAAGGTATTTTGAAGTCTGAACAAATCATCTTTGTCCGATTCACCAGTCTCACTTGATAAAAAACACTAAGTACAAGTTAGGTGGTAACATCTGGCTCCAACTATGGGACGTGTGCTTGGTCTGGTCATAAGATAGGAGAAGATACGAGAACACCAGAATCTCTGGTTTATACACCTTGTAAAAACATCTCAACTTGACAAGAAAACCTTAGTAGCACAAGATTTATATAAAAACCAAATGAACAATTAAGCCAATTTATTCAAACAAAATAGATATAGCTAACTAATGAAAGAAAAGTTTTGTTATAGCTAAGTACAAAATAGAAATGCAGAAAGTAAATGCTCTCTTTCAAGGAGCTTATTTTCCTACTCTAAGCATGATATAAAAGGGGTTAAGTGTAATCAGAAATCCAATGTAACCAACTAAGCATTTTATTAACATAATTTTTTTTTCCTTGTCTTTGGTTACCAGCCAAAGTAAGGATACCTTATTTAGAGAATGCAAACCTGCGTGATCATCCGGAATGGGCGGGCTGGATGGGAAATCGTAGGCATGAATAATGTCATCAAACTTCAACCCAAACTGGTAGGTGCTTGCGTAGGCTGCTTCTATCCATGACTGGACAGGGTTGATGTACAAATTGGAATGATGAGGCAGATTGAATACACCATCATACTAATCATCAAGGCTTACCGGATGATAACTCAGTGTATAAGCCCCAAGTGGCTCCAAATCATAAGGGAAATCTATATGTGAAGATGATAGTTAATACTGATATTCTACTAACTTCATCACATTTGTCTTTTCACAACACTGTTTCTCAATGTCCTCATTATTGATACCTTTGTGCGGCTCTGCATGATATGACTCTGAATGATCATATAAGAGTTTTGAATGCTGCTTTTCCATACTAGGATTTTCCCAGGTCTCCAGATCCATGCTTCCCTCTATGGAAGTATAGTAGATTGGACTTCCACAAATATCTAAACAGACACTGCTCTTGCAAGATATAGAATAGATGGGATTCTTAATAAGATATTCACAAAAATTCCAATAGTCATCACCATCATCTATGTTAGTTGTGATGGATTCCTCATTGCTGATATCAAGTTCTGATATCAAGTTCTCTTTGTCTTCATTACTGATACTAATATATGGCTCAGACCGATCATATGGATAAACTGCATGCTCCTTTTCCATATCAAAATTTCCCAAGGCCACAAGGTCCATTCTCTCTCCTTTAGATATGCCATAGACAGAAGAATCAACAAAACCATCAAAAGTTTCCTCTTTATACATTTCATAGACTGGATTTTCCATGATTGTCCAGGACTCCTCATCAACATCTTTGTCAGACATAAGGGAGTCTTCGTCACTTGTATCATGCTCCAAGTCAAACTTGTCCTCATTTTGATATTCATTTTCTTCGGGAAAATGGTCACAAGGAAGTAAACCTTCCATACTCTCATCATTATATGGAGAACAGGTAGGAGTCCCATCATGCATATTACGGTTTTCACCATAAGTTTCACTATAAGATTCTGAAATGGTTTCATCCTTAGGTAGATCTGGAGTACATATTTGATCATTATCACTAAAATAGTCATGACAACATTCCCAATCATTACTATTCTCTGTTGATGCTACATGAGGAGGGTCTTCAACAATTTTTTCAATTAGTGGCTGTTCATGCACAGACTCGATGGGATCAAAATGGATTTCTGAATGTTGAGTGTTGTACACCATGTTGATACTAGATATCTTAGGATATTTTGTATTAAAGTTTTTCCAAGGAAAGAAGTACTTCAAATTGGTATCAATGAATGATTTAGCATTGAATGATTCAATATCATTTCCATCATAATGCCACTGCTTCAAAAATATTTCGAAGAATTTTGCAAGGGAAGTAATAGATTTCTCAGGAAAACACTCATGAAGCCAACATGAAGCGTCCCCTTGCAGAGAATGAGCAAAGATCACCATCATATTATCCTCATGTTGAATGTTGTTTTGACTCATATGTGACAGAAAAATCATAATATGGAATCTGGCTGAGTGATCATTATCATCCCCCTGAAAGCATGGAAGGGAAGTAGATGTCATTTCACTAATGAGATTATTAGGAAAGGCAGGGATCCTAGAGAAATAAATGGGAGAACAATCATAGGAAGCTCGAGCAGAAGTTTCTATTCTTTTAATATCCATATCAAGAATAAGTGATCATGGAGAATGTCTAGAACTGAAAAATGGAGTTGAGCTTCAAATTTCACTGTTACGTGGGCTCACCTACACATAATCAATCTCAAAAATTTTTGTGAGAAACAAGGGTTTTATCCCTTCAATGGAATTGCCATGTGAGAATAAAAATATACATTTAAGAACTCTCACAAAAATATTTTTTTCTTTTCTTTGTAAAAATAAAAAAATAGAAAAAGGTCAGTGGAGTCGCCAGATGAAAATTAAAGATCTACTCTAAGCATTCATCAAACAAACCAAAAACAAAAAAGAAGAAAACAAAAGTCGTACTCAGGAATAAATAGATTTATCCCCAGCAACGGCGCCAAAAAGTGTTGCCACCTTTCACACACCTGGGCTACATGGCAGAAATCTTCAAGCCACTCGGTGTGTCCTTGGGGGCAAGTCTCGAGTCAAGGATGTCACCTTGTTCTTGACTGCTCCGTTCAGGCTAACTCCTAACGAAGCCAAGGGGGGTAGACCCTATTAAATTACTAAGGCTAATTACTTAGTGTGATGGTGTTATATTGATTAAGTTGTTTAGGAGTTTTTTGAAATTAACCAGTGGAAACAAAAGATAATAAGATGCAATATTTAAAGCAGATAAGCACAATAATGACACTCAATATATATATAATCGAAAGAATTGATCAAATAAATCACCAGTGCCTTAAATGGATTCAACAGAGAAAATAATGTGCTTGCATGTGCTTGAAAGAATGTTTTGCAAATGTCTCTTGGTAGATTTTAAATTAATGTGGAATGTGAATGAATTAAATTAGGTGAAAAGGGGACTCCAGATATACCCGAGGGGTACTTGGGGTATGTCCAAAAGTGAACTTTCACGGCTACCCGCAAGGTGTTTGTGGGATGGAAAGGAGTCTTGGAGACTATTGTTCATAAGGCACCCATTAGGGTGTGACAGAGATCGGCGCCTCGAGGTCACTTTCTAGTTGTTCTCACTCCTTTGGGTATTTTGCCACCGTTTACAGTTTGTTCGAGGCGTTGGATTTTCTCCTAATGGTTTGTCAATTTGGGGGTTGAATACCAATTAATCTAGTCACTCAAGTGCTTTTGATGCATCTTGACTGATCGGATGAACCACAGCCAAGTGTAGAGCATACATACTGGAGTCTTTGTTATTTTTAGTAAATTTTAAAAGAGGTGTTCTTATTAAAAAGAAAACCCTCCAAGAACCTCTTTCGGTCCAAGTGGACCTCAATTGGGGAATCAAGGAGGGGTTGATTTTATTATTATTATCAAAACAATTAATGAAAATGGAATCAGAGATACATAACACCGGTTTTCTAATTAGTCCTACCACGCATCTCTTTCCCCTTGCGAGTCAATCGGGAAGTTGTGGGGTAAGTAGTATGATTAATTTTGAATTGAAAATATGGAATAATGAAAAATATTATCAAAGTATACAATCCTACATGTCAATACTAAACTAGAACATAAAAAAAGGGAAAAATGCAAAAAAGTGAAACGGATGCGAATCCCCCCAGGGGGGGATGGTGAATAGGCTCGAAAGAGCCTATTCGAAAAGATTTTTATTTTTATTAGCAGCAATTACAATATAATCAAACTGAAATTAATACACTTGGTCCTTATATGGAATGAGACCAAAGGTTTACAAATTGCAAAAAAATGAAATTTTGGGAAGACGGAGACCCCCTGGGGGGTTTCGAATGGTAAAAAATGCTTTCCGGACAGAGCCTCCTCCTCTTTTCTGTTACACCTGCTAAAAACTAGAAATCTTATCACATTTAAATATGCCAAAAATTACTTTTAAAGTACTTTTGGATGAACAAACCTTTTACCCAAAAATTCTAAGTTAAATCTAGTTTTTAAAGAAGCAGAAAAGGAACCAAGGAAAGCAAGCTTTCCTTGGGATATTGGTTTGATTTGGGGACAGACAATATGAAGCACTTAAATTTTTGAATACAAATTTTTAGACTCTAAGGAAAAAACCATGCATTCAACAAGCTTTAGATCTACTTTCACAGCCTTGAAAAATGACATTTTTTCCTAAAACTAAATGTAGAATGCTTGTAAATTTTATTTTAGGAATGAGATATAGTTTATGAGCTTTAAGGAAACAAGATATATGTAAAATAAACTCTAAAATTGGTAGATCTAAACAATTTTAAAGCTGCAAACAAGTAACCCGATTGATTTTAGAAAAAAATTGAAGGAGGAAGAGGAAAAGAAGAGCATTTTTGTTGGAAGCCTTGAAGATCAACCGTGGAGCTTTCCGGTGGAATGTCCAGGGACTATGCCTTTGAATGGTTTTGGAGAGAGTGAAGAAGAAAACTAGATCAACATCCTCTCCAAGCTAGGAACCTGCAACTGAATCCAAATACTTGCCAAGATACTTGTGAGATCCGGTTAATACATACATAGAGATTTTAGAATAACATGCATATAAACTTATAAAACATGCTGAATCTAGATCTCTAAACATGCATCAAAAAGGAAAGAGATGGCCAATAAAATTATTAACAAACTCCTTTCCTATCAATATTATAATAAATTTATTATCAATCTTAGCAATGAATCCACAAATAATCAGCAAATTATGAACATATACACAGGTTACCTCAGTGAAACACGGCAATGCTCATCCACACATATAATGACAGGACACCATCTTGCCTCCAAAGCTTCACTTTATTCCAATAGAAAAATATATTACACATTATTACAATAGAAATGGCTCCTCAATCCATCTCTAACTAACTCGGAAAGGAGGCAGCCATGCTTTATTTATACAAAAATTGAAACCCCATCCCAGAGGGGGCGCAAATCCCAAGGAGATAGACAATTGCAGTTGCATGTGGAGTGAATATGGGCCTGATATGTGTCTTACTGAGCCTGGTCTGAGTCTCACTAAGTGCAACTATCAATCGGAGAGTTGATCTGATTGACACCTCAACCTGTTGACTGAAGCATCCACCAAAACTCATCTAGATGAGCCCACACGTGTGGAGGAGAGAGGGAGGGAAAAATTCCCAAGATTTCATGCTGTGGTGCACTCCCATATCTGCTCAGATCACCTCCTTCAGTTAAGGAATTGTCAGATCCAGTCAATCCCAAGCTGATGAGACTGATTTCAGTCCAATTGGAGCAAATCCCAATGATTTAGGATTTGGGGTTTTCTCCATTATTTAATTAATTCATCAATTAAATAATCAATATTTGATTTTTTGGGGCTTTCTGACATGAGTGATGGAAAATCACTCAAAACTTGGAAATAGTGGGTCTATAGGTTTGCTGGGCGCTCTTAGCTTGAAAATGAGCACCTACATGACTGAAATTGATTATTGAGCCCACTTTTATTACAAAACCAAATTTTCTAATTAAACTATTAAAAAATAGCCTAAGTTTTGGAAAACTTAAATTTTAATAAAAAACAATGAAAAAATAAAAAAATAAAGAAAGTTAAAAAACCTAGGGGGACTTAGACATGTTCATATGACTCAACCATAATGCCTATCATGTTTATACTTTGACACATATACTCTAATAACCTCAATAGTCCTATATGCCAAGCCGACCACCCCAACTTTGGAGGTATTGAGTGAAAAACTTAGAAATTATAAGCCGTTTATTCAACAACCAATAATAACCAAGGGAAAAAACACCCTGGGCTGATCGGATTGACAAATAAAGTCTATGAGACTGAGTCTTTTACAGACACTATCATACTAG
This sequence comes from Pseudotsuga menziesii, assembly GCA_001517045.1. Classification (NCBI taxonomy): domain Eukaryota; kingdom Viridiplantae; phylum Streptophyta; class Pinopsida; order Pinales; family Pinaceae; genus Pseudotsuga; species Pseudotsuga menziesii. The sequence continues at coordinate 45,661 of LPNX011019208.1, read as the reverse complement.
AACATTTATTACAACTCCCCCAAGGGGGTATGAACATGTGATATAGTACAACAAGCACTTTTAAGAAGCACTTCCGAAGGTCTTTTGAAGTCCGAACAAATAATCTTTGTCCAGTTCACTAGGCTCACTTGATAAAAACCACTAAGTACAACTTAGGTGGTAACAGGTTCAAAATTTAATTTTGATTAAAAAATGAAGGCCTCCGAAGAAGAGGAAATTGACTCATTGGAAGAGAGATTCCACGAAGACATGAATGAGAAGGATGAGTTCAGAAATTTTGTGTGGAATATGTTGAAAGGGATGCATCACATTTCAGCCAACATCATTCATCTTGTTCAAGAAACTAGAGAGTTCCTAGCTAACCAGCTGGGTGTTAAAGATGGAGAAGGGAGAAACATTGGCTTCCAATGTGAAGATAGAAAGATCATAGGGGGATCTATATTCTCTAGAAATGGGCCTCATAATAGGTCTCTAGAATATAAAGATGAACATAAGTTGCAACCCTAACCCACCATTCCTGAGTTCATGGAATGCTCGAAGGAATACCCTGAAGTGCAGACTGAAACAATTACTTTATGGGAGGAAACAATTGCTTTATGGGAGAAGTTTGCTGCATATCAAACCTTGAGTGAAGAGTGCAAAAGGGTTCTTCCATTAACATATTTTGTGTAACATAGTATAGGGTGAAGCCAAGAGGATTTCAAAGGCTTCCTTATCATAATTTTGAGTTGAAGAATTCCATTAGCAGAATCACCTTACCATACTTTGATGGCACTTCCAAGTGCACAATGAGCTCTTGGATTCAAAAATTGGACACCTATTTCTAACTGAATCCTATGTCAGAGAGGGATGCCACCAATTTGGAAGCCTTACATATTTATGGGTAGGCCATTGAATTGTTTTTTCATGGCATGAATACCTTTTTCCATGATCAAGTAGTTACCTATGAGGAATTCACCTGAAGATTAACATAAAGGTTTGACCGGGGAGATCTTGACATCTCTTTTCGTGATTTGGAACATATTAGACTAGTGGAAACTACTGAAGCTTACATATCAGAATTCCAAAAGGTGGCTGTAATGGTCACTGATATATCGGAAGCAAGGATGAACCTTTTTCTTACAGAAGGACTGGATGAACCTTTGAGAGGGTTGGTGAAAGCTTACAGACCCACAAATCTGCAAGAAGCAGTAAGCAGAACTAGAGACCTGCAAGATGAAATTTCGAGGACCGAGTATCCTCCTAGACCCTCTATGCCTATTAAATTGAATAATAAAACACCTTCGATGAGGAAATTTCTCGGCCTTGGAAAGAAATATTACTCCTACAAGGATTGGGATGAGCTGAGGAGGGAATTTTTTTTTTTTCCTACCAAGAACCTTGGGTTTTAGGACACAAGTATGTGAAGGGGAAGGCACACTACATTGAAGTGTTCTCCTAAAGTGATGATGAGATGGTGGAAGAAGATGAGATGGTAGATGGAGAATATTAAACAAATGAAGAAGAGGAGCAGCTCCCTCAAACCAATAGAAAAATTGCAGTTCTAAATGGAGTACCCCAATTCCACACATTGAGGCTGAAAGGAGTAATGCAAGGCCATAGAATAAAAGTCCTTGTTGATGGGGGTGCCACCCACAATTTTATTGATGCAGCCCTGGTGGAGAAAAGAAAGCTTCCAAATGAGCCCTTTGAAGGATTCACTGTGGTCATCCCGGGAAACCATACCATGGAGTGCAATCGGTAGATTCCGCACTTGTAAGTGAATCTAGGAGACTAGACAGTGAACGCCAACTTTTATGTTGTCAATGTGGAAGACACCAACATGGCATTGGGAGTTAAATGGTTGTACTCTATTGGAGAACATTCCATGAATTGCAAAATACCCCAGATAAGTTTCAAAGATGCTGAAGGGAAATCTGTAGTTCTGAAGGGTATGAATACTTACCCAAGCTAATTAATTTTTGCCAATAGTATGAGATCCATCCTGAGGCATGGAGACATTGAATGGGATGTTGAATGTCAGATCAGCAATGAGGGAACTACAGTCAAAGTTTCCTGCAAGCCCAAATACATAAAAAAGCTACTGCACAAGCACAAGGGTGTTTTTGAAAACCTTCCACATGGAAAGCCACCTGACCGTGGCATTGTACACAAAATTGAGCTGGAATTTGGTACACTTCCAATTAAAATACACCCCTATAAGCATTTGAATAAAATAAAGGATGAGATTGAGAAGTCCATCATGGATCTCCTTGAGTTGGGCCTCATTAGACCAAGCTCCAGTCCTTTTGCTTCTTCAGTGGTTATGGTGAAGAAGAAGGATGGGACACTCGAAATGTGCAATGTGCATAGACTATTGGGCCTTGAAGCTGAAAACCATAAAGAACCAGTACTCAATCCCCTAGATTGATAAAATGCATGGAGAAAAGTTCTTCTCCAAAATATACCTCTGGTCAGGATATCACCAAATCAGAATGAGGGAGGAAGACATACAGAAGACAACTTTCTGTTGTCATTTTGGGAATTTTTAGTTTTTGGTCATGCCATTTGGCTTCACTAATGCTCCAACAACCTTCCAATCATGCATGAACAATGTGTTCAGTGAGAAGATCCGTAAGTATGTCGTGATATTCTTTGATGATATTATTATTTATAACAGCACATGGGAGGAGCACCTGCTCCACTTAGATGTGGTGCTCACTATACTAGCAGATCAATCCTTTTATGCTAAGCTGCCCAAGTGTGAGTTTGGCATGACCAAATTGATCTATCTAGGACATGTGATCTTCGAAGATGGGGTCAAAGTGCACCAAGAAAAGATAGAGGCCATATTGGGTTTTCCAATCCCAAGGAACCTCACCGAACTAAGAGGCTTCATTGGCCTTTGCAATTTCTACTGCAAATTTGTCAAAGGGTACTCCCAGTTCACTGCACCTTTGACAGATCTGACTAAGAAGGATGCATTCAGTTGGAGTGGGGAGGTTGAACAAGCTTTCCAAAAGATGAAGAAGATCACGAGAAGCTGTTCGGTACTTGCTTTACCTAATTTCTACAAGCCTTTTGTGTTGGAATGTGATTCTTCTAGAGAAGGAATTGGAGCTGTTCTAATGCAAGAGAGGCACCCTATTGCATTCGAGAGTAGAAAGTTACAGCCTCATGAAAGGTTGTATTCAATAAATGACAAGGAGATGTTGGCCATTATGCATGCATTAGCAAAGTTCTGACAGTATTTGGTGGGAGGTCAATTCATCATGAAGACTGGTCAAAACAGTCTTAGACACTTCCTAACCAAAAAAGAGGTCAATGACAGAAAACAAAAACGGGTGAGAAAAGTCTAGTCATATCACTTTAATATTGAATATAAAAAGGGGAAAATGAATGTTGTGGCTGAAGCACTTTCCCGCAATCCCACACTTTCTTTATTGTAGATGCTAAATGAGTGGAAAATACAGTTGGGGACCGAATATTCTAAGAATCAGTTTGCTTGTGAAGTTTTGCAATACAAGGTATTGATGACCTCATCTACTACAAAAATAGAATCTTCTTAGTGCCCGGGTCTTCACTAAAGAAGAATATTATGGAAGCTGCACATGATGCACCAGTGGGTTGCCACGCTGGTTTTCTGAATACTTACCAGAAGGTAAGAGAGAGATTCACATGGAAGGGTCTCAAAGATGTTGTTCTCATTTTATATGTGAGGGAATGTTCTGCATGCCAACAGAATAAGGTGGAGCACACATAACCCGCTGGACTCCTCCATCCCATTCATATTCCTGAATAGAAATGGGAGAGTGTCTCCATGGACTTGATCACTGGTCTGCCAAAGTCTCAAGGAAAATACAACATTTATGTGGTGGTTGACAGATTGACAAAATTTGCACACTTTTTTGCAGTCACATCCACTATTTCAGCTAGTGAGGTTGATGCTCTATTTTTCAAGGATATTTTTTGACTGCATGGATTGTCCAGAACTATAATCAGTGACATGGATAGAAATTTCACTAGTGCCTTTTGGAAGGCACTGTTTGGGCTGGTTGGAACAAACTTGAACATGAGCACAAGCTATCACCCCCAGATAGATGGAAAAACTAAAAGGGTGAATCAATGTGTTGAAGGGTACCTCCATAATTATGTTACGGGACAAAAAAGAGCTTGGGAAACCTAGCTCCACTTGGGCGAGTTCTACTATAATACTACCTTTCATATTTATATCAGAATGACCCCATTTATGGATTTGTATGGGTATGAGGCTTCGTCTTTTGAATATTTAATGTTTGGAGATTGCAAAGCCCAAAAGGATAATTTTTGGTTGCAGGAAAACCAAGACATTCTAAGGGTGTTAAAAGAGAATCTGCAGATGGCATAGAACCAGCATAAAATGTATGCAAACAAGCACCGAATTGACAGAGTATTCCAAGTAGAAGACTTGGTATACCTAAGGCTGCAACCTTATAGATAATCTTCTTTGAAGAAGAAGGGGGCTGAAAAACTTCAGCCAGATTCTATGGGCCTTACAAGATTCTAAGAAAAATTGGTGAAATGGCATATGAGTTGGAACTGCAATCAGGAAGTAAAATCCATAATGTTTTCCATGTATCATGTTTGAAGAAAGCAGTTGGACAACAGGTAGTGACCTTAGAAGAACTGCCCCCCTTAGATGATGAATGCCACTTGGTCTTAGTACCCAAGAAAGCATTGCAGATCAAAGAAATGAAACTGAGGAACAAAACCATCACAAAGTATCTAATACAACGGAAGGGGTTACCGAGTAAAGATGCCACTTGGGAGGGTGAGCATATATTGCAGCATCCTGGTTTGCTTCTACTCGAGGACAAGCAGACTTGGGAGGGGAGGACTGTCATATCCCTACCTAATTGATCACTAAAAGTGCGTACCATGCCAAACATCTAGGGGGACTAAGATACATTAATTAATTAGCCTAAGGAATTTTGCTAAGTAATTATTATTGAGGCTTGTACTTAGTTTGATTTATTGTCATTTAAGTAAATGCAAATTTAATTATGTGGAGATAAGTGCCATGTCAGGAGGACGCATTTGGAAAGCCAACTTGCCTAGGAGGATATTTAGAAACTATCAAAGGGCTGACAAAAGAAAATAGTCAGGAAAAGAAGGGAAGTGCCAAAAGCCAATAAAAGTTGTCATAAGAAAAAGTAGGAAGAAATTGACCAAAGGAGGGCATAGTTTCCTTTTGGAGACTCAGTCTCAAAAGTAGGAAAAACAAAAAAGCTGTCATAAGGAAAAACAAGCAACAATTGACCAAAGGAGGGAGAAATTTCCTTTTTGAAGGCTCATTCACAAAATTAGGGAAGGCAGAAAAGATGTCATAGGTAAAAGCATCAAATATGAGCCTAAGAAGGGTGCAATTTATAAGTTGGATGAATGACATGGACATGGAAACATCTCACATGACACTGAATTTCCAATTTCTCAAGGAGGGAGCACCACTTGGATAGGGTTAGGGTTTTAGCAAGGGAGGCTTTCCCAACAGGTAATTGAATTGCCCAACAAGTCATCAGTGGAATATTTAATGATAATTCAATCTCCTTTTCTCAGTTTGGTTAATGATTTATCTTGTTTTTAGTGAATCCTAGCTTCATAGTGAGAGTTGTGCCTTAGTCACTTGGGAGATGTGCTCCAAGTCCCTTCGCATCTCTTCTTCCTCCCCTTTCATTTTCATTGCAGGTGTTGGAGATATAATGAACAACACCATAGATTCAGATCAAACATCTACTATAGACAATCCCTCCATTGAATTCAATCTCCAGTGAAGGGAACTTCACCTCGCTCCTATTCCCAGCTTGTTGTTAGTTTTGGGCTTCCTGCCCTCAAATTTGGATCCCATTCTTGGGGAGATCAGCCCTCCAAAACCCTTATTGATGTGCTCAACCCAAAACAATGATTATGACTTCTGTAATACCACAATATTTATTTTCAATAATATCTCATGTTAATTTTTCACGAGTGAGCTCTTATTTGCCCATTAGATGAGGGTTTTGATCAGTTTAATGCAATGAAAATAAAGTAATGGACATGAGAAGGAGTATGAATGATATAAGTGTTAAATGAGGATATATTAATCTCTGATAAACTTCAATTTTAGGTATGATTTCATTCTGGTACAAAATTTATTAAATCTTGCACACCCTAGCTAGTTGACTAGGTAAATATAACTAGTCTTATTGTTTTTGTAACTTTGAGAGATTTGTTCATCCAAAAGTAATTATGTAAGTTGATGGATGTAGTTAACTATCCCCACTATCCATCCCAACCATATGATAGATATTTTGTTGGATTTGTACCTAGATTAAACAGCCTCCTTTGCATAGGGTCTCCCCGAGCCAAAACTGACATTTTTTCCCAAATTTTTCCTAACAACCCCAATTCCTTCCAGATATTTTCTTGGTTGTATGAAACTTTATTTGAATCCTATTACTAGTGTGTCAACACATAGGAACATTTCCTAATCCTTTGGTTGCTTGGATTTGAAAAAGTCCTCATAGTTGCACGGTTAGGTAACCTAGAAGCGTGGGAGTAGGTTTCAGTGGAGATGATTCAGAAACTTAAATGGTCCCTGATATAAATGTGTTAGAGAATATACTTTTTTGGTCCTAAATTGTCCTTGATTTCCCCCAACACCCCGCTACCATGCCTGCAAAAGTATCAGCATCATTTCTAGATTTTTCCTAGTTTCAAGCGTTGATTGAGAAGTGCAATTTTTCATTTAAAAATTTCATTAAATTTCCATTAGAGTTAATATCCCGATCTGTTATCAGATCAGGGATATTATAGGCAACTTCAGATCTGTTTTTCCAACAGTGGTGACAGGTTCCTTACTAAATTTATTAACTGTTTAGTATTGATAATTATAGTCTAAAAGTAGATTTAAATTCTAAGTGCGTTATAAACTGAGAATTTTACTATGCTTCTATTACTATTCTTTTTATCTCTTTTAATAGTATGTTCTTAGTTATAAGGCGTTATTTGTTAATTACTTATGTACATAATGTAGAATTACAGATCCTTTTTTTATGTAACCTTTTTAAATGGTAAATTAATATTCTCTACAATTTTTTCCTATGCTAAGCTACATCAACCATATTCAAACCCTACATTGTTAAATCCAAGATATGATAAGAAGAGTCGAAAGGATTTCCTAGGTGGTTCATTCATTATAATTAAATTTAAGCATAGATACGATTTAGTAAACCTCTGTTTTAACAAATATTAAATTACAAACAATAAAATAAGGAGTAAACAAAGTTTAAGAAAAACCTCCATATAGATTTAGGTAAATTAATTTCTCTATAGCCAAAGGAATTACATACAGATCTAACTCATTAAAATATAATCATTATACATTCTACAAATATATGTATTCGGGCTTCCATACCTAGAAATAAACAGATCTATATTAAAAGATTTGTTTTAAAAATAGAACCACGATATCAAGATATAAGCAACAATCATCTAATTAAAAACCTGAGCATCACAACAGAGTAATAATCAAATTGATTTAAGATCCAGGAATCATAATCACAAGGTTAATATTATCCACCAATCAAATTTAGAATTCAAACCTTAGCAATAAACAAACTACAAAACTGAGAAATCTATAATGGTTGTAAAGCCAATCTATCAAATCACATATCAAAATACCGTAAATTCAAATGCATCCCAAGTGTTAGAGGATGTGAAGCCCTCTCAGTAACCAATACATCTAAGTACACACCCATCAAGGGTTATGTATAAAAAAAAAACTAATCTTATAAATTTGTTAATGGTTGTAAATCCCTTTCTTCCCATAAACCTCGAAACAAAGCAATCGGGATCCCAGCTTAACCACAAACCAAAGGGAGGCATACCTGGAACTGTTGGTTGATCCAAGTGTTTAGTACTGAAGCCACACCACGTTAGTGTATATATGCACATGGATCTACGAGGGTTAGTATAAACCATGATAATATAAATTTTAATATATTCTTCCTATTAACAGGGTTCAGAGTAAAATCCCTCACCTTTGGACAAAGAAGAATGAAGCTCAAGAGGAGGGAACCATGTCATCGCTCTCAGCTAGCCCATGATTTGGTAACCAACATCCACATATAAATATTGTTAAGCTGTGTAATCATTTATTAAACTGTAACATGTTTTTATAAAAAAAATGCACATTGTAAACATTACCTTGCACTACGAGATTGGGCCACAAGGGTGAAGCCAAGCTTATCCAAATCTTTCAATTGCACCCTGAATTCACCTACCAACATAATGACGAAGTTATAACAAAACCCATTAAATAATGAAATGTAATTCCTATAATTTATTCAGACAGAGAGAGAAATCTTACCTTGCTAAGACGTGTAGAGGGCCAAGGGTTGGATTCTCCTAGCTTCCCTCTTCTTCCTCTTCCTGCACAACAAGAAGCAACTGGGTCAACTCTGTTTCAAACTAAGAAAACCTTTTAAACAAATTTATAGAGTAAGATAGGAAGTATTTCTCCCTTACTTGTTAATTAAATCCTTGCAGGTTGGAAAGCCTCTTCCTGACTCTCGAAGGAAGGTGATTGGGCTTCCACTTAACCAAACGACGAGCCACGTATGGAAAAGATTGTAATGATGACCACATAGCCATTAACCATTGGTAAAACCTTAAACAAACTTTAAAAAATTGCAGTGCAAAAAACAAACAATCGATGACAGACCCTGAAGGGCCAGCTTGGTTGCTGTGCTACCCATGGATTGGCCGAGCACAAGCCTCCAAACCACCATTACAAAAAAAACAGACAAGAAAACCCTCACGATGACATAAATGCATGTTAAACCCTACAAAACTTTCGTTAATCGTATCAAGTATAAGTGGAAGGTCTAGATCGGGCCTCTCCTCTTAGCGCATGTGTAGCAGTCAAGCCAAATAAATTTCTTGGCTGCGCTATCAATTTAGAGCCAGGGTTATGGAAGAGAATAAATGCATGTTATTTAAAACCTTTGTTAAACCTGCATATCATTGTTGGCATCCACCCTTGTATCTGCCATAGCCACTCGACCATATAAACTTTATATTAAAGTCATACGTTATAACACCACCCCCTTTGCTAGTAAAGTCCACAGGTTGTAAGCCCTTATGCCATGGCTAAACAGTAGCTAAGTCAACTCATCATGCATTTTTTCCCCATCGCATATAGCCATAAAGTTGCACTCCTTAAACTATACCTTATATAAGTCAAGTCAGATTTTAAGATTGATCACTCAAATTATATGCATAACAAGTATAGTTAGGACTAGGTCCATAGATCTAGGGTTTTAAACCTAGACAAGCAAAATCAACGACTTAAAACAATTACATCACCTTGGTAAGGAATGCGACCAAGTAGTCGTTAAAAATGCAGTCACCGCCAGCAACCCTGTCATCAAACATTAACAACTCTAGTTAGTCTTAACCACACATTTGAGTAAAAATTATGTTACGACAATTATGAATGTGTTTTCAATATATGAGACCATGTTGCGACAAGTAGAGTAATAATTTATAAACTATTTTTTTTTAATTATGGAAATTACGGTTTTATGTCACCAACTGCCTTGTGATTAGTTTTTTTTAATATTATTTTTAATGAGTTTTAATGGAATACACGGGTGGAAAGAGAGTAAACTACGTATGATACGTAGGTTTCCTTAAGGAAACTCCTATATGCAACTCTTGGGATAAATACACGGGTTGATTATCAGTAACTCGCGTATGATACACGAGTACTTATCAATATACAGGTCGTGTATACATGTAAAGCTCATAACCAAAATGTGTTACATGCATTTTAGGCCAAAACCTCTTATAGTGTTAAGGCCCTTCTATCCATCTTATCTTTTTTTGTGACGATGCATTGAGTATTGTCACTCAGACGGAGAAGTGCCAATCTGTGGTATAACACAAGCTCCTAATGTTTGCATTTTATTCTTGAGAGATGCAGAGATAGTATAACATTAATTTGTGAACTGTGTTTTTACTAAATAGGTTTAGGTAGATCTTAAAGCAATTTTCAAGTTTTCTAGGAAATGGATTCCTTGTTCTTAGGTGTTTAGTGGGGAGAATTGGTTAAATACACATTATAATAGATCTTTTAAAAAACTTCTTGCTTATTGTTTCTGGAAATTGTGGTTACATAAGAACATAATTATTTTTTATGGAGATAACAAGAGTGTCTCTCTGGTGGTCAAGTGGTATTGGGAGCCTTTGTAGGAAATTAAGGTAGATATTGGTATATAAAAAAAGAGGTATGTTCATCCCCCATTTTTTAATCATGTTTTCCCTATTAGTTATTTTGATGGGTCCTATCAGGGTCTATAAGGTCTATGTGGATCTAGGATGAGATTAATGATTGATGACAACCACTTTTATCACATTCGACTAGGTGGAGATAGAGGAACTAATATTGGTGCAAAGCTCCTTTCTCTTTGGGGGTTTCTACATTTTGTTTCTCAAAAAGGCATTGTTTTCTTAATCGTTATTGGCAACTCTAAATTATTGTTGATTGGGAGGTTACCATATCTAGTTAGAATGTTTTGCATTTAGTTTGCTAGCGGAGGAGGATCCGAGCACTAGAAGACTCTTTGAATATATTAAATTCAAGCATGTCTATCATGAGTACAACTCTCTGGCAGATAAAATTTCTATCATCCTAGAGGAAGGTCTCTGTTGCTACGATGAGTTTTTAAATGGAGCTTTGATCTCCAATGCTTCTTGTTCAACATTTTTTTTTCTTTTGTTTTCTTTTTTATGTGAAGGATTGATATTAAACACATGATGTATGCAGTCTTCCTGAAAGGGTTTTTTTTCTGCATGTTGAAGGTCATGCTTCTTAGATCAAGGGGTAGTTTTTCAGTGTCTCTCTCTGACGCGGACTAACTTTAAAAACTAATGTATTTATATCTTGATTTTTATAAATAGTATGTATAAATTTTTTTCTTGAAAAAAAAACATTTTATTTCAAGAAATTTCATCTCTCTTCCGATTTGATAAATCCAAAATTGAAATGGATTTATTTTTGTATTAAAAAAACATTTTTTCAAATCTATTAAATTAAAATTATATTTAGATGTAAGACAACTTAAAGTTATGAAAGTTAATAAGAAATTACTAATTAGGTCTTAAAAGATTTTGTTTTTATTGCCGTTAAATTAATAAAGTATTAATGCTATGGAGAAACATAAAAAATAGTTGTTTATTATATAGCATTAATCTTTAATTACAGTTTAAAAAAATAGTGTTTCAAGATATTAGATCCATCTTTGTATTTTATAAAAGTCCAAATTCAAAATAAATTGCTATGCTGCTCATTAAAAACAATATTTTAAAAAATTATATCTTAATATATTTAGAAAAAAAATATAAAGTTATAAATTAAATCTTATAAAATTATATTATAATTTATCTATAGTTATTGTAATAAAAAAAATAATTCTTTCTTCTTAACACTCACATTAATTACAATAATACTTTAAAATATTGATTTGTTTACTTCACATTTTTCTTCTTAAAACTAATATTAATTATACTAACACTTCAATTTTTTTTTTTTCTTAACACTCACATTAATTACAATAATACTTTAAAATATTGATTTGTTTACTTCACATTTTTCTTCTTAAAACTAATATTAATTATACTAACACTTCAAAATATTTTTTTTTTTACTTCACATTTTTTACATCTTTTTTACAACTTTTCAGTTTTTACCCTCTATTTATTTATTGGATTAAAAATTACTTTACGTCATCATTATTATTTTTTATGGTATTTGATTTTATTATTTCAAAAAACACCTACTTCTTTATCAGGCAAGGTTAGCTTAAAAGATTCATCAATATACAGGCATGCTTCAAGAAGAGTAAAGTATTCTGCTTTTTCCCAAAGAAGAGTAAAGTATTCTCTTGTTCACTGTATCATGAACTCATGGCCCATCTGTACTTCTTCACTGTAACATGAACTCATGTCCCACCTGTTGCTTGAAAGTAGCCTCTAAAGTACCCACATAATCAGCTGAGAAGGATTCATCAATCAATGCTTCTTCCCCAATCATTGGGTTTAAGTAAAATGAATCCACCCTTTGAACCCCATGTGGAGGCACTGACGTATTATCATAGCCTTACGTCTACAAGTTTGTACTTCAAGTATCTCACGGATATATATATATATATATATATATATATATATATGAGAACTGAGCAATGATTCGACATTGTTTCTGAGCAGATTTTCATACTTAAACCCATTATCCGTTCAGGCTTTCTTGCAGAATAAAGATGAAAGCGAGCCGGCCTGTACTGATTTCACTTCTGCTGGGCCTTACTGCTTTAATTCTTAGGTGTGCTTACTCTGCAGATCCAGATCCTGTTGGAGACTTTGTGAAAGAATTGAGGACGTTCACTCTACGTGACATTTTCAAGAATGGAGATGTTAGTAACGATTCAGGGGGCATTCGAGCTGCAACCAATATTCAAAACTTTCCTGCACTGCGGTATGTTTGTCATTTTTGCTTATATATAAGCCAATTTTGGTTTTCTGTCATTTTTGCTTATATATAAGCCAATTTTGGTTTTCTGCTTATACCTAGCCTATGGCCTCTATATAAAATATTGATTATAATAAGAATTTTTGGAATGCTAGTCTTCAAGCTTAAGCTTTTGAGAATAGAAATAAAATTATGAAGCAAACCAAATAGTTTTTTATTTTAAAGAAATTTTTGGAATGCTCATTTTTAAGCTTAACCTTTTAAGTATAGAAATGAAATTATGAAGCAAACCAAATAGTTCTTTACTTTTCTTTCTTAAAAGTGGATGTTAACTATTTTTTAGTCATCTTTACATCTTTATGATTTCTAAATAAAAAGTTTGATAATTTTGTAAATTGTCAGCTTCCTCATCTTCATCATATATATTGTTTGTATTATTTCTAGATAAAAAGTTAGATCATTTTGTAAATGATATTAATTTGAATCCATGAGCTCTCATTATCATTATCATTAGTTTGTATATACAGAATTACTTCAACCATTTCATAACTTTCTGTTTCTTTGACATTGAATTCTGTTGTCTGTATGGGTTATAGATTATGATGATATATAACTAATGGTGTTATATGATTATTATTGACAGAACACAAGGGCTATCTGTAGTGAGATTCAAATTAGTTCCCTGTGGAACCAACCTTCCCCATACACATCCAAGAGCTACAGAAGTTCTTTCTCTTTTATCTGGTGGACCTCTTCAAGTTGGCTTTGTTGACACTAAAGGTACAAATTGCATTGTAACTATTAGTGAAACACACTGCAGGATCTTGTTATTATAAGATCATGGTTAGCTGTCTTGTCATTTGATATATGACCTGTGCATGTATATCTAATTACTATTAATTAGGTGTGGCACACATTGACATTATTTACCCGGGGGACGTTACTGTATTTCCTAGAGCTATGCTCCATTTTGAACTCAACGTTGGAACTGAGGAAGCTGAGTTTTTGTCTGCACTTAACAGTGAAAATCCTGGTACCCTGGTATGCCCCGACTCAGCAATGATATCTTGATTTTGATTTTAACGCTGAAGCAATATTACAATATTACAGATGGTTATTGATTAGTTATATTATATATCTGTGTTATGCTCTCAGATTCCATTTGTTGTACATAAATGGCAGTTTCTTGATCTTGATCGCTCTGACCATGTTGCCACATGCTATGATATGATTGCAGACAGCAAGCGAGGCTTTGTTCCAAGTTCCCCTGAGAGCAGTGGCAACGTCCTTGAACGTTGACGATAAAACGGTGAGAAAGCTGAATTCAACCATGTTCCATTACGGTCCCGGGCTCAAGAAAACTGCAAACAGTGGTTGTGTCCCCGGGAAAGATATTACCATAGACTTTTAGTTCAAATTATCAAATAAACCATGCCTACATGCCATCAATTACCTGGATATACTGTTTTTGGCATTGTAAATAATGAATGATTAATTGCACTACCAAAGGTGCTTTTTGTGTAACCTTGTGGTTGAATCCTGCAGTGGTAAAATTGGGCAAGGGGCAAAATGATTGGGTTGAATATTGTTAATATTTATGAATTATTATAAAAAGTTTTTAATTGTTAATATTTTCTTAGGCAAGGGGCAAAATGATTGGGTTGAGTATTGTTAATATTTATGAATTATTATAATAAGTTTTTAATTGTTAATATTTTTTAGGCAGGTTTTTTTTGGTTGTGCAATTTGTATGTTTGATGACATGTTATTTAGTTATTTGAATATATGATTTTTTAAAAGAAAACATATGATTTTAATTGCAAAGCCTATTTAATATGTATTTATTTTCACATTATTTTATTTATAAATAAAATTTGAATATTTTAATGAAACTAAATTTTTATTTTAATAATTTAATGATGATAGATGAATCAAGATCTTTACTCATTTTTCTCTTTAGAATTATTATTCATTTTTTATTAAATTTATTTTTCCATTCTAATTTTCTCATTGGATTATGACTACTTAGCGACAAAACTACCTTTAACGCCACCTTCAATGCCATAATTAGCAACTACAACATTATCATATGAGCTTACCTTATGGCTTGGGCTCTTCTATCTCCTCAACCATAATCATAAAGTTCTTTAAAGCCTCCCATTGGTTACAACACTTTTGAAGTGCCATTATGTTTCATGTGAAATGACATCTAAACCTAGAGGTAAATGTCATGTAAAATTTAGGCACTATTATGGTAAGAGACATTACTCTTTAGGTATGGGAAAACATTTGCAAAGCCTCCCATTTTATAACATGATCCAAAGGATGAGTGAGATAGCGAATCAAAGGTGGCCAATATATGTGGTACTCGAAATTGTTGATGAAGTAGGGAGGGAGATCAAATACCCTTCTTGTTAATCCTCTTGGATTTCACAGTGATATTTGATGGACTTTGGAACCTTTCTTTATGTAAGGCTTGTTTCATGCATATGGATCCTTTAGTCCCCCATCGTGCTGCTTGAATGGATTATTTGAGGCTTTCTTGTTGCCTCAACCTCTTGCTATCTTCTCCCTCTACAAAATTGTCAAGCTAGTATAGTAACTCCAAGGATGACTTTCATCGAGTAGAAATGAGTTATTTATACATCGATATGACTCTTGGATTTCAGCTTCCAAGAGGAGACATGGTGACCCTTCACCTTATTTAATAATCCTGTAGGATTAGGTTTCCAACAGTTCTGCCCTTAATTTGAAGTGGTGTTCATGAGTCCAAGCATTTTTCTAAACTTTTCAATCTTCTCTCTTCCAAGCACTTTGGTGAAGATTTATGCAATTCCGTCATTTGTAGAGAAATGTATCAAATGAATTGTCTTGGCCTCTACATGATATCAAAATAGATGGTACTACATTGTATTGTTGTACTTGGTTTGATCATGGAAGCTGGGATTCTTGGACAACTTGATTGTAGAAGGGTTGTCAATCAGTAGAGGAGCATAATTCAATTGCTTCTCCTCCACCTCTTCAGGTATTTTCTCGAGCCACAAATTTTCCTTCATTGCTTCTTCTATAGTCACATATTCTATCTTTATTGTGGAATCCAGTGGAACAAATTGTTTGTGTGATATCCAGGAAACAACTACTAATCCAAGATTCATGAGGTAGCATGAAGTAGAAAATCCATTCTATTTGTCACCATCGTTCAGAATCAAAATAATAAATTAGTTTAAAGTCATCCACCTTAGAATATTCGAGTCCAAAATCTTGAGTCCCTTTCAAGTATTTTAAAACTCTTTTGGCAACAAACCAATGTCCTTCACAAGGTTTTCAAATATAAAACCTTTAAAGGATCCCAACAACAAATTAAAATTAAAATATGGTATGGTTCTCTCCCTTGAGGACGCAAGATATTTCTCATGAAAATGACCTCTAGCCTCTACATTTTGTTTAGTTATTTTTGTTTAAGGATTATTTGCCTTTTTTTTTAAAGTAGAAAAAAGCTACAAGATTGTAATTATTTTTTTCAACGTAATTTTTTTTATACTTAATCTTAGTTTTGAGACAATTTCAAAAGTAAGCATCTAACAACATCATCATCATCATGGTGTGCAATCAAACTTGATAGTGGTTCACAAAGAGGTTGATAATATATAAGAGGACATACTTCCACTCCTATTTTCAATGCTTAAAATCATACTCCAATTTGTTTCAACTTATAACCATTTTCTTTTCGGTGTGTGTGTGTGTGTGTGCACGCACATGCACAAATCCCTAGTTAAAATGAAAAAAAAATGTATTATATAAATAGAAGCAAGATAAGCTTTTGCGCCTCTTTAAATTAGATCCTAAGAAATTTTAAAGGAAAATTCTAAGTCTTAAAACTACAAAAAACAATATTATTCCCTTAAAAATCTTTACAAATCCCTTGATGTCCTCACCCCTCACATCCATAATCTCTTCAATTTAGCAGTCAAGAAGGGTTTCACTAAACCTTAGACACATAGCCTTATTGTTCCTATTTTTAAATCTAGCATAGATAAAAACAATTAATCTAATTATAGGACCATTATGATTGTCCCTATTTTAGCCAAGTTATATGGATATTTTTTTTTAAAGAAGATTAGAATTGGATATAAAGTTATACAAAAAGAGCTAAAGGGCATGCAGAATTTATGAACTGTTATTCAAATATGGACCACCTTGTTGAGATTGAGACTATTGTTGAGGAGTGTTGCAATAATAAAAAAAATCTTCTATATTTTTTTGTTTAGTTTAGCAAAGCATATAACACACTACCCAAAACAAACCCTTGGAATATATTATAAGAGTTAAAAGTTCTCTTTGAGTCGAGAGTTGATGTGATAAGGTTGTAAGAGAATGCTATTTCCAAGTTTAGGAGCTCTTGAGTGCCAGGAAAAATACATTAATTGTAATATAGGAGTTAAGAAAGGTTGTCCCCTATCCCCTACCCTTTTTGGTATATGCATTGACAAGCTAAATGGTTGTTTGGAAGATGTAGGTTGTGTTGGAACAACTTTGGTTGGTATAGTCATAATCATTTTTCTCTATGTTGATGATATTGTTCTTATGGTGAACAGTCCCTATGATCTTGATAAGAAACTAAAAATTCTCAAATATTTTTATTTTAGTGTATGATTGTTAACATTGACAAAACAAAGGTTATGATAATCAAATCCAAAAATATCACTTTTGTTAATTTCATATATGAAAACAACAAATTGGGGGAATTGACTTCATACAAATATTACAGAATCTATATATATCACAAGTTTAATTGAAACTATAACACTACAAGGAGAATACCATGTAATAGAGCTTATAGCAGAGGTTTTTAGTGTTACAATATTGGCAAAAATTATCAAAAAATCCTTAGCTACAACCTCCATCAATGGTAATGGATTGTCTGCATAGGTTTTTATGGAAAATTATTATAATTGAAAAAAACTTGGTGGTCATAGGCTTTAGTAAAGGATTTTTCATGAATGCATTTTCTTGATATAAGAGCATCGATGCTAACAATTACATAATGCACTAATGCATTCAAATAAAAACTAGCACTAGTGCATACCTAAATTTTAATGGCACCGATACTTTATAACATTATTTGCACCGGTCCTTTATTAGAAATATTGCACCGATGCTTATGAACACTGATAACACATAGATGTTATAAGGGAAGGAAAACAAACTTTTAAAGTTGATTATGGCATTGAATTTCATTGCATTTTTACATTCAGTTGTGTGGTTACAATATATAGGAGCATCGATGTGCATATATATAGAAAACATTGGTGTGTAATAATAAAAAAGTATCGGGGCACACAACAAATAGCTTGTTGCATTGGTGTGCTTGTGCTGTAAAAGCTCGGTGCTACTTTTACTTAAATGCAACAGCATGATTAAAATGATCAAACACATCGGTGATAATTTTCTCTTTAGTGAATATTGACCAATGATAATGCACTAAAATATCTATATTTTATTTTTATTTTTTTAATTATATTGTTCATCACAATTTGAAATATTTCTTATAATAGTATTCATATAATTCGAATTTTAATAATTGATATGATCTTTGAATTAATTTGTTATATTATAAGTTCTCACATCTATTATAATATTTATACATCAATATATTTAATGAGTGATGCAACATTTCACAATGACATTGGACAATGCAATAGAATAAGAAACTTTATTTTATTATATATGAATAAGATTCCATTTGTCATACAAAATGGGACAACATAAAGGTCCACCATAATCAACATTTCAATATGTAGTTGTTACACTTAATAGCAACCTATCATATTTGAATTGGGACACTATGTCTAGTTCATTATATGTAAAATGTTTGATTTTCACAAAGAATTATTTCAAAATATGCAACAACTTGGATTATCATCCAATTATATTGATCATAATTCTTCACTGGAACTATTGTTAGTGCTCTCGAGCTACTTGCATGACTTGGGTTATTTGGTTGATTTTTTTGTTAATTGCCTCAATTGTGTTCCTCATTTTCATCTTCCATCTACAAAAATAATAATAAAGTGTAATGAGTGTATCTAGTTATGAAAATGAAAATAGACAAAATACATCAATGTAAATTTAAAAGAGTACCATAGAAAGAATTGAATCATGAAAGATTTACATTCTTTCATAATCAAATCTCATGTCGTGCAATGGCTCCACCCATCAATCTGACTAATGGAGGGGAAATGAACAAATTATGGGGCACTAAATTCCTCCCCAAGTCTATATTGTGAATTTATAAAGATGAATTATGTATGCAGATGCATAAATAAAATACACAATGGAAGTAAATTATATTCGCACACATAGCATGCATATACTGACATAATTATCATAGGCATAGCGATAAAAATATTGCATATTCAAATACAACAATAAATTAACAAGTATATACCAACAAAACTATCATGTAAGCATAACAATAAAAACATTGCAAATTCAAATACAACAGTAAATTAACAAGTAAAAACTTATATCGTTTAAATGAAGTTGCCCAAGCAACTGCCTATGGAAGAGAAACATTCCACCCAATCGTAGGCACTCTGTCCAACACTTTATCTCTCTATTGAAAGGCCATCATCAATTTGGATTATCCATCCACTAAAGAGTAACTACACAATCTCACTCACAACCACACACAGTCAATGCTCAGGCTAATCCAACATAATTGTTGGGTTTTTCAAGCATGCAGAGAGATGACGAAGGATAAAGATAAGACAATGAGCTCAGCCATAGATCTATAGGCATCTCAATTGGATTCAACCATATTTGGAACCCACATTACCTACCACACCCAACAAAAGGAAAGTACCCTTCTATGCTAAACAGTCCCTCATGTGCCCCCTTCTCTCTAGTGTTATTTAGGGTAGGCATAGAAAGGTCCAAGCTATTAAACCTTCATATATTTCTTGTCTTCACTAGGATTATCAAGAAATTCAAACCTCCGGACTCTCTCTTCCCACAATATTCTCTTGAATTTATGTTGCTAAGTTTATGTGGTGGTAGGTTTCAGTTGTAGAAGTCGGAGAAACCACAGTATTGGTGCTCACACTCTCCATTCTTGACAAATTAGTCCTGATGATGATTCTTGACATGGATTCGAAACATCAATTGTGTCAACCTAATACTGTGGTTTCTCTGACTTCTACAACTGAATTCTCTTGAATTCTTTGAATTTTGGCCACACCAATTTTAGCCATGAAGTTCAATTTTCAAGCTCCTAAATATGAGTTTCCCATAGGTTTTTGGGCTTTTAACACTCTCAAATTCACCCCAAGTTTGATATCTATGGATCTCTCACTGGATTTCACAACCCACCTGAATTTATGCATATTTTTTATACTTTAAAACACAGCTTTCCCTCTGGTTATGATTTATGTTATTTTGCTTGTTGAGAATGCATGACTTGTTGAAAAATTATGAGTTCTATTTCCCAACAATGGAATGGGAATAAATGGAAATGAACCCCTGTTAGGGAAATTTATTTTATGATAAAAAAAGATAATCGCATACTCATCCATATGAATTTAGGGGTTAAACCCTTGCTCCATTAAATTTATGAGTTCATTTTTCAACAGTCTTCTTACAACATAATTAAAGAGCAGCAAGGAAGTCAACATGGATGGTTGCTTACCATTTATGGCATACCAGTTCTCAAGATGACACTTGGAAACTAAGTATTTAATCCCACACACCCCTCTCCTCTCCATAGTGGATAAACACCCCTCATTTTAGTTTCCTCCATATCCAACTCTTATACTTCTATAATCATTATAATATTTACATTGTTTTTTAATTTACTTTTTCATGTCTAACTAGCACAAGTCCACAAAACATAAAATTATTGCCTTTATAAGTTGATAATTCACTAGTAGGGAAATGGCCTTGAAATCCAAACTATGAATCATTGTTGGTGCAAACCCAATTAACAAAACCCAATCAATAGGGGTTCCCACTATGTCGACGCTCAACTCGTCGCGATTAGAGCACCAACCCAGATAGGTTTTACCCTGTCCGGCAACACCCACGAAGCGGATGAATTCTCACCCGGGATGTTTAAGGGAGGGCTGACGGAACCAAGTCTCCGCAGAATAGAACAGGACTATGGGCATCGAAAATTCATCAACTTATCTACCATATTTGACCAGTTACTTAATCAACAATAGAACCATTCATCTTTTCTCTTTAGAAGATCACATCATTCATTCATAACAGAAATAACCACATTGTTGCACAAACAAATCTAAGAAGATAACATTACTCATAAGCAAAAAACATTGCATCATAGATCCATGTCACACACATTGACCATTGGATTCACAGAAAAGGAAAGACAGAAAGAGACAAAAAGATAATAGTATTTCAAATCAACCTTCGTCTTCTCATATTAATTCCTCTCAATCAATCACAGATCCAAAACATACAACAATTCAATTGAGTCTCAAGCTCTCAATTCTCATTCTATGATTTCCCTCTCTGATCATGCCAATTACATTTACAATTCTTATTCTATTTATAGGCTTGCGCCTTTACATTCATGGTCCACTTGGACAATTTTCTTAACTAATTCTTAACTGATTCTACCAACTAATGACCAATATCCACAAAATATGGTCCAAAAGTACAAAAAGTGACATAAAATATTTAAAATACTCTATCCTTCGCCTTGTGCGCCATCTTTCACTTGCACGATGTATTCTGAGCTTGCGTAACATCCGCGATGCTACGCAATTGACTTACCCAAAAACCCCTACCAACGGGACCCCACCACAATCTTGTGGCTTGCCCTTGAGCCACGTCAGTTGGACATGGTGTACTCATTGGTTTTCAGCTTGAAGTCGTCCTATTGTCAGGTGATCTCCTTTACCTGCATTTTGATTTTCCCAGCAAGTTCCTGACTTTCGAGCAAATCCTGCTTTAATGGGTGCTCCATTAACTTGGCATTCACTTCCTTCTTCCCCTCCTACACAACCTGTAGCACAGAGACTACTTTCACTGATAATTGGGCTCCAATTTCTTAGAACTCACTGACCTGGTGATTGCACTTCCTTTGTAGCTCCTGCTCCTTTCCAACTCGTTTTTGTAGCTCCTTTAACTCTGCTGACTGCGTAATAAAAAAAATTAGTGAGATTGTCCTCAATTCCATCTTTAGTGATACTAATTGGCCCCTAGCTTCCTGTAATTGCTGTGTCAATCGCTCTAAGTGTTCATCTTGAACGAAACTACCCCAAATTTGTGTCGTCGCTTCAGTAATATTTTTGGCCTCATGCTCCATTTCTTCAAATTATGCCACTATCTCCTCAATGGCACTCTTCTGTTTTGTAATTTTCTCTGTTGGGGTGTCAGGGTAGACTAGAGCGTTCAAAATAATGTTGTCCAGCTGTAACTATGTGATAAATTCCTCGAGTCGCTTTGCCTTTGCTATTGCATCCAACTCTACAATGCTTTCATGGATGTACTGAAAAACATCCATAATAGTCTCTTCCACTTGCCCCCAACTAGCAAAAAGGTGCACCTTCTCAATAACAAGGCGATTGATTTCTTTCTTCAGTTCTGTGATCTCTTTTGTAGTCTTCGTCTTGAGATCCTCTTGTGCCTTCTTCAATGCCTCAATTTCTTGCGCTCTGTCAGCCATCAATGTTTCAATTGCAGGGTACAATTCCTCTACCTCTTTCCACAATGCATCCTCTTCCTCTTACGACCACAAGTACTATTTGTTGATATCCTTATGTTGATCGGCCAACTCCTGGTTGGTAACCCGCTGCATGTGTACTAAGCTCTGGGTGGATAACTTATTGATATCCACCGCAACATTCTACAGCTTCTACAGTAAGGAGTTCACATCCTCTTGTCAAGTGTCAATCACATTCAGGGTAATCTGAACATTCCTAAGCCACGACTCGGTGCTAATTGACACATAGTCCTGCACATCTGCACTCTCTAGTGCGCGTTTCAAAAAAACATTATGTATAGAATCCAGCTTGGTCCTTACCTTAGTGAATCATTTCTGGGTGGACTTAATCATTTCTCTTGATGTGATATCTGTTGCATTGTTGATGACCTTAAAAAGCTATTGTAGTTGCACCTCCATTGCTAAGATTGTACTCTTGCTCGCATCCTGCTCCATTCACATTTTATTCCTTATCTCCTTAAGGATGTGTTGTACCTGTGGGTCAGTCTCTGTCGACGATTCATCATCGAAGTCATGGTGAATCTACCGGTCAACTCTTCATACCGAATCGTCAGGTGCATCTACTGGTGGTCCTATTGATACTTCGTTGGCGCTAATCGACTCCTGCCATGCTACATGCCAATCATCAATTGTCGCATCCAATTCTGCATCCGTCACCTTTTAAGAAATGGGTAACCATTATTTATCAGGGTCCTGTCAAGCTTTCGCATGAATGGTGTGTGGTCCTATGGCGAATCAAGTGATCCTACGATATCTGACTGTGGCCTCATTGGACAATCGGGGAACTTTGATAGCTGTTGCGTGTAGCGCTTCCCAGTAGACCCCAAAGTGGATCCCACAATCCTCTTTCCTACTAGGATCCTCGACCCACCACAGGTTTTGATACCTTGCACCTTTACATACCTTAACTGCTTAAACCTCCATCCCTTGGTAATCCACTGGCTCCATCCAAGCCACTAATGCGATGAGGATCAATAGATAGCTATAGGTGAAAGTCCGCTCTCCATCCTGAATGACTACCACGTCCTCTGTCAATTGGTTCAACAAGAAGAGTGACCAATTCATTTGCACCCCTTCTGCACATTGTTGTGCACACACAATCACCCCTGAAGTGCACTGGATGGGGCGGTTCTTACGGAAAATCTTGCTTGATAAGATCCTGGGCCGATACATACCGCACGATCATTGATGCTATCAATATGATACGCCTTGCCGTCACGCTACAATTCATACTTCATATTCAAAAATGCAACAAGCTGCTTATCATTATCCATTCCATTGAAGTATTGTAATGGGTCTTGCCCATCCTTCGGAAACCCCATGATATCCAAGATCAAATCCACCGTGATTGTGACCAACATGTCCAACCATAATGTCCCTCCATGAAAACAAGCTAAGAGTTGCTTTACACAGGAATTTGCTTCATTCAACCCCCCAAAATGTGGCATGTTGATGTGCCCTAGCAACCCAGCTTTATCCAACCCTTGCACCTATTCCTGTGGGATCCTCACTATGGGTCTGCCCGCGACTGAGGGAAAAGACTCATAAGGTTCATTCGCTACATCCTGTAACACCAAAAGGTCATGGTCATCATCTTCACCAATTCTGGTACAATATTTGTGTTGCACACCATCCCTTTTGGCAGCGGTGGCATCTTTAGATGATACTTCTAATTTTTGGTTAGCCATCGAGGTTGCGCACCGAGTCTGATGGGAGTGATGTAGCCCAGGAAGTCCTTAATGGAGACTCAGTTTGGACCGTTGACTCTACAACACCAGAGCTAGATGGCCGCATCTGGGTGGTTGCATCTTCTTGCGCTCTTAGAGATGTTCTTGCCTTCCTCTTTGTCGGTTCCACAGAGCTAGGCTTCTACCCCCACCGCTTCTTCGTCGGGATGGATGACGATTCGACCTGCATATTGGAAACTTCCTCGATAATGATGATCGGTCTGATTGGCTATTCCCTCTCACTCGAAATATCTACTATGTCTGGGGTGCTTTGCATGCTACAACAATGCCTCATAGTCATGATGCACCCTCTTCTTCACTCTGCAACTCTTGCAAATCACTCGGTAGGTCTGGAACTTGATTTCACTTCAATGATCCTTGCAACTCGACTTAGCATAGTCGTGCTTTCAACCCACATTGAGCACCTTCTTTTAGCATCCAGTCAATCCATCCTAATCATTATCGAATCAACTACGAACATCATGACCAAATCATGCATTAAATTCCCGAATTCGCCGTCGATCCTGTCAACCCAACAGTTGGATCCTCCATCAATATGTGTCCCTTGAACAAGTACCATTGATTAACTGTTCTTCATTTATTGCTGATTTGATTGTGTCGCAACCCTATAGTTGTTGCGAAAGATCTTCCTAACTACGCTACTGAATCCCCTACTTACGCATCCACTTCCTCTTAGTGCATCCTTCCTTTGGCTATCTATTCCTTTCTTTGTCTTTTTTTTTTTCATTTTGTAGTGCCTCAAGCACTATGCAATTCCAACCCCATCCTATAGGGTTTCAGCTAGCTATTGTTCACCAGTTTTTGCAGCATCGCTCCATCTAATTGCTGTAGTTGAACTGCCCCCCCAGAAGTAATGCAATTAACAAGATATGGACCTAACCAATGCATCCGTAATTTACCTGGATGCTTCAGGAACTTGTTGTCATATAGCAGCACCAAATATCCTTGCTGAAAATCTTTGTTCTTTATGTGGCGATCATGCCAAGCCTTCTATCGATCCTTCTTGACGCGCTGATGGAAGCCTACGATAAATTGGCCCTCTTTAAGTTGTATCAACTGCGCCACGCACCCCTCTAGCACTGCTTCATAATCGATTCCTATTGTGGCTACAATGTGCAGACTGGGAACAATTTACTCCATAGGCATGACTTCCTCTTTCCCATATACCAATTTGAACGGTGTTTTCATCGTCAATATCTTGCAAGTGGTGCGATATGCCCACAATACTGCTGGAATCTTCAAATCCTAGTCATCTTGATTAGCGTTACATACCTTTATAAGTGCATGCTCTAAAATATTGTTGAAAGCTTCTACAGTTCCACTCACATGTGGATGATATGGGGTACTTTTATTGTGTTGTATCTGCAACTACTTCATCAGCACGCTTACTGTGCGGTTGATGAAATGACTACCCTGGTCACTCATCAGTATCCTTGGGCATCCAATCTGTGTCACAATAATATCAAATAGGAACCTTGCTGCTATCGCAACGGTACAATCCATAATTGATGCAGTCTTTGCCCATCATGTCAAGTAGTCTGTCGCTATGATTATGTACCACGCACCAGTTCTCTTCCCAAGTGGGTTAAGTGGACCCAAAAAATTCACGACCCATTTATCAAAATGTTGTAAGGTTACCTATGGTACTATCGAGATCTCATCCCGCAACGATGGTTTTCCAGTGTGTTGACAGACATCGTAGCTTCGCACATAATATGTCACATCATTATGTAAGGTGGGAGACTAGATCCCTAGGCGAAGCACCTTTATTGCAGTAGCGCGACCCTCATAATGTCTATCAACAACTCCCGCATGTGCTTCCTCTAAAATCTCTCCTTGTTCATGGGGTAGGCCATGTCGTTGCAAAATTTCATCTAGTCCAAGCTTATATAGGTGTCCAACAATCAACTGGAAATCCGAGGCCTTGAATACCAACTACTTCTTTTGACTTGTTCAAAATTCCTTTGGTGCGATTCTCGTCGCAAAAAATTGGATTATTTGAGAGTAGTAGTCATCTTCCATGTCGACTCTGAATAACTGCATAACGGACAATCCTTCTTCAATATTGGTAGGCTCCTCGCCTATCTCAATTCAGGATAAATGATAAGGGCCAACATTCAAGCGACCTGACTTCACAATTATTTCAAAATCAAACTCTTGAAAGAGAAGTATCCAACGACATATCTTCCCCCCCCAACACAGGCTTATTGAGTAGGTAATTCAAAGCAGAATGGTCGGTAAACATATTGAAATGACCACCTAAAAGGTAATGTCTGAATTTCTACAATGCATATACCATCTCCAAACCTTCTCGTTCTGTGGTCATATAGTTTTTCTCAGCAAATGACAACTTTTGACTAGCGAAAGCGATCAGGTGATCGAGGTCTCCTTCACTTGGCTGCGTGAGCACTACTCCCAGTGCAATAGATGATGCATCGACATGGAACTTCTTGTTCTAGTCTAGGAGCATGAGTATTGGCACCGAAGCTATCTTGGCCTTTAGTGTGTCGAAGCTTCCTTGACATTCTGGACTCCATACAAATGCAACATATCCTCTGATCAATTTGTGATAATACACAGTGTGCCCCAGTGTTGCACTGAGCATCTTCACATTTGTTAGTGGTGGTAACCTCAAAATGAGCACTATCTTTGCAGGGTCGACCAAAAATCCTTGCTTGTACACAATGTGACCCAACAACATCCCAAATGGTGCACAAAAAATACACTTCCTAGATTTTAGGGCGATCTGATGCTATCGGCATCTTTCCAACATCAGTCACAGGTTTTCCAGATGATCCTTAATTAGATGATACACTCTCCAATCATCCATATAAACTTGTAGGAACTTCTGAATGAAATATTTGAATGCAGTGACAACAACTCGAGAAAATATTGCAGGTGCATTCTTCAATCCAAAGGGCATCACTGTGTATATGAAGCAGCCCCAGTTGTGGCAAATGTCATTTTATGTCGATCTTCCTTTACGATTCTTAACTGGTGATAACCAAAAAATCCATCTGTAAAAGAGTACATCTTCTGCCCGCCTATCGAAGGCTTCGAGGACTTCATCTGTGAATGGTGTCAGAAAGGGATCATGCATACATACATCATTCAGTTTTCTTAGGTCGAAAGATATTCGAACTTCATCGTTTTTCTTGTCTTGGAACACCATAGGGATGATCCATTCAGATTCTTCCACTGGTTCAATGATGCCAGCATCCAACATCCGGTCGAGGTCAGCCTTGAATCTTTGTTTGTATCACAGATTCAGGAGATATAACCTTTGTATTACTAGTTTCACATCAGGATTTAATAGAATCTTCATTTCTCCTAGATCACCCAATATTCCTTTCATTTCAGAAAATTTGGTTTGAAACAGATCTTGGAATTCATGCAGTAGATCCGTGATCTTGGGCATAGTCTCTTCGTCCTAATAGTCCCTAACACTTGAAATTTTTGGGTTCTCCTCTGTCCCAATGTTAGCTTTTCTAATATTTAGTGGTTGATTCATGGGATCATTCGGTATATCTAGTGCTGCGACATCTCTACTCCCTTCTGTCTATGGAATATTGATAGTTTGCAGCTCATTGTCATCCTCAGGTCCACCTGACACATTGTAACATTCCATCATCGATTACATGTGGAAATGCACAAGTTAATCCACTGGATATGCAACTGGTACTACCTTTAATACCACATCTTGGATTATCTGAAGCGCATTGTGGACGTCGGGATTGACATCCGCGAAACTAAAGGTATGAGTAAAGAAAACTATCGGCTCCTTCCAAGTGGTTATTTCTCTACGCAACTCCACCGATACATACCACGATATTGGAATTTCATACAAAGTGTCAC
>LPNX011019208.1:0-17600 GCA_001517045.1 Pseudotsuga menziesii | reverse complement strand
GAGGGAAAAATAGTAAGGAAGTGTTTGAGTGAATGTTTGCAGTAACTTGATTCTGATTACAGCTATTTGAGCTGAAAGAACTGACTAATAGTTCTGAGTTGATAATGAGTTGAAGACTGTATCTGTTTTGCTGCACCTAGTTCCAGCCAGAAAGACCAGAGCAAGTTCGGGGGTCTTGAGAAGTCGCTGTCTGAGCGCTCTCCAGAAATTGGTAGGGAGGAACGGCCTCCCATTGCTGTTGTTGTCCACAGCATTAAACAGGTTCTTCATTCATTTCTTTATGTCTTTCTGAGTGTAAATGGATGTATGTTATAATTATTTTTATGTCTGAGTAATCAATTAGTACCTGCAAAATTAGTATTTTGGAGTGTTAGTAGTAAAACTTGTTAGTAACACTGTGTTTTTCCACATTTGGTATTACCAGATAGTACTCTAGCACAGTAGTTCAGTCTCAGAAGTATTACTTTTCTGGACTGAGTTTCCTAACTAGTTATTTTCGTTAATCACTAGTGCCTTATTGTTTTATAATTTTACTGCATCCTGTGATTTATTCATCAGATACTGATCAGAAAAGAATGCAGAACTTAGTCTTAAGTTCATTTATTTGTTCAAATTTCTTTTCTTGTTTTCAAATAATTTCTTTACTTAGAAAACAACTCAAAGCAAGAACTCGATACAGAATTAATATTACTCTGTATTCCAGAATTCTTTTAAACCTGTTAATACTGGTTTTTATAGATACAACTTAAACAACCTAGATAACTGTTTATATTATCTTATACTACTAAAGAGAAGGACTCTTTACACAAGAGTTTTATATTTATAAACTAAGAACAAAGAATTAATATTTAGAAATATTTGAGTTTATATTCAGTCCTTATAAATTAATAATAAACCGTGCACTGGTTATTCATAGTATTTATAAAAGCAATAAAAGAAACATTGTCGTTGCTTACTAATAATGTACTTACATTATTCACAGTATAATAATACTATTGCAATATATATAGTATTAATTCAAAAACAAACCTAAATTTATTACAAATAATGTATAATTAAGTATGTTTATACATAAACTAGTAATACTTTATGTATTTAAATGATGTTTTACAAACATTTAGAAACAATGGTAAAATACCATAATAATAAAACGGAAATAGTATAACAAGATTATAACTCTACAGAACTTCATTAACAAGTTTATCAACGGTTTAATGATTCTGTTTCTCTTTTAAAAAGAAAAAAAACAAGCTGTTATTTTTAAAACAAAAAGGTTAAACAAAGTACTGGTGTAACGCTCGACAGCGAGCTGAATTCTTTAAACTTATATTTATTTACAAACCAACAGAGTTATAATTTTACAGACTGAACTAAAATTAATTATGGACTTAGGGTTAAACCCTATAAAAATCTGTTTTACCTACAAGCAAAGAAGTTAATGGTAGGTTTACTTCCAGTTCACAGACATAAGGTTAAAAGTTTAACTTGGGTTTTTACTAAAGTATAAACCAGAAAAGAATAAAAAAGGAAACTACAAAATCTGGTTATAGGTTAAATATCCGAAGCTAATTACCAAAAATTTATACAAAGTATACAATAATAATAACTGTCAATATAACACTAACATCGAGTTAGAACCCCAGTAAATCGATATAATGGCTTATAGCCTTTCCAACTTGTTTAAAAGATAGTAACATCAAAAGAAAGCTACAGCTGGTTCGGCCTTACTTTAAACCCAGATATATTTACAATCAAAGTCGTATTGCACATACAGCCAAAGCCGTATTGCATTTTACAGTCATAGCCGTGAGGCTATACATACAAGCTGGGGTATAAACCCTAATGCTTGTTGTTTGATTTAAAACAAAAACAACCTAAAACCCTGCAGGTCGAACAAAACCATATGGCGAAACCATCTTTACTTGCAAGGACTCGCATAAGGTAAACCAGCCATGAAGAGACCGGGGCTTACCAATGGCCGAGGTGCTGTAGTTCTCAAGCAACTGACAGGCCGAGAGAATGAGCATAATTACCTGCAGTTTTTGATGCGACCAAGCGTTAACCAATACTCTTAAATGTAAAGTATTTAAAAAAAAAGAGCCCGCAACTAATGATATAATTTTAAAAGAGATTAAATATAAATTACCTGGTAAGAATTTTAAAAACCCTCGCAGTAATTGAAGCGTGCAGTCCAACGAGGAATTGGATTTTGAAATGGCGACCAGTCTAGTGATATATCACCCCCGTATCTCAGTATTTGGAACCCAGCAATAAGGAAGGAGATAACCCTCAAACTTATCCACTAACAGCTAGCGCACAGCCAACAGAGAATGCATACCACGCGTTGAGGAAGGGAACAAATACACTCATTGGAGCCGACAGGAATGAAACAGTAACTCCACCGGACCAATCCCTAGCAATGGCGGGCGTTACAAGGTAAGCTTCGAGCTACAGTCTTATAATTCCTTCCAAGAACTAGCAGAGCCAAGGAAGAATCGAAGCCAATGGCAAAATGAAACCAGAGTAACCAGGTCAACAAGGGTTTGCAGAGCAGCGGACAAAGGCCCGGGCACGAAGGAGGAATGCCAAGTTTAGGGTCAAGTCAAGTTATAAGGCGCCAATGCTTGGCTAAGACGTGACCACGTCAGTGCAAAAATAATTGCATGGGAGTGGGTCGAGAGCTATAGTCCATGCTGATCACTGCAATCATTTTCATTCCAATCATTTTCTTTTGGAAACCATAATAGTCGTTAACTTATGCTTGGACCTGCTCGTTATAATACAACAAAAACATTAATAATAGCGTTGGAATGATGAGTATTATCATTGCTAACATATGTTATAAACCATGAATTTTTGTATGGATGTTAACCTATGCATTATACCTCGAATAACTTTGGAGTTAAAACAATATGTTAAATTTACCTTGTTTTCATAAAAACTATGCCTTATAAGATTTTAGGTCCTATATTATAAGCAATAAGAATATCAATCAAGATTTAGACTTGAAAGATTCTAGACATAGAAGGTTTAGAATCTATTTCCTTTTTAGGATATAATAGCATGAGCAAAATGTTAAGTTTTGAACTATGCCTTGAACTCTATACTTGTTGTTTATACCAAGGTCATAGGTAAAGCTAGGTAAGATATTTGCAAATCTGCTACATAGTATTTGATGTTATATATTTGTTTAGATGGTAGGAAAACTTGTTATTTTTCCTTCATTAAAGTGAAGTTAAGAATAAAACCTTTAGGTTTAAAACTTATGTTATAAAATTGGGAAAGCTTACTCTATACATTGATCATACCTTTTCTCTACTGATAACATACTTTACTAGTTTAAATTACTGTATATGACAATTTTTAAGTTTTAAGGTTGTCATTCTTATTTAAAGATTTCAAAGATATCAATAATAAGAGTATAACTAAGCAGTTTTATATAAATTACTATCGCCATCTTCTCTAATGTTATAGTCTGAAAAACTTATAATAAGTCTAGATTATGATTATCTGGAACTCACACTAGAGGTGCATATAGTTTATCCCTTTACTGTCTTTGTAGAAAGAGGTAATATCCTTTTCATACAAACTCTAAAAAGGTAACAGAAGAGTCATTTCAGACAGTACGCCTGGTTTTTACTAATCAAAACATTTCTGAGTTGGAATTTTTGGCACAATGCAGTAACGACAAGTAAATAGAAGTAGGCCTGTTATAGTAATCCAATATTACTTATTGTGATAGAAAAGAAACATTATCTATTTCTATTTTTTCATCTTAGTAATTTATAAATGTTCTAATACTCTAGAGGAAATCTTAAAAGGAGTAATGGAAAAAGCTTTACCTTCAAAGGCACGATAAAACTGGCTAGTATGCATTAAATTTTACTGAATGTTTTGGTACAGCAAATTGAGGAGTATTACTTTAAAAATTGTTAGCAGTAACTCGAACTTTACCTGTCATCTATAAGAACAGAAGGAACTTTATGCATTAGCGTAACGCTAAGTAAGCCCCATCTTTTCATGACAAGTTCACCTTATGTCACAAACAGAAAAACATTCAATAACTGAAAAGAAAATATTCATTAAAGAGAATATAATTAAAAGGGTCATTCATTTACAATATCAGTAGCATTATCTAATTCAAAATTTAATGACTGCATTAATATGAATTTTATGTTATTTACCAAAGTTTTAAATTTTTCGAAAATTTTGGGGTTTGACACAAAGTGTGGACAAAGGCATGGACCCATTCATCCTTTGGTTGCGATGCCCATAATTTTTGGAATTCCAGCAAATGGCTGCTAAGGTCATTCCATCCATCATACCTCACGGTATGATATATTTCTGGATCACTGAAGCGCACTGTCATCAACCGTTGACATTGCACCCATCACTAGTGGAAAATGAGAGATTAGTGACCAAAAAAATGACCAAAATCCGCATATCGATGACCACTTTTGGTTTGGCGATCGCTGGTGGCTAATTTACGGTCTTTTATTACGCGAGCAAAATTGGTCATTTTTATTTTGGTCATTTATAGATTGTCAGTTGGTCATTAATTTGGTCATATTTGAATCGATGACCAAATATATGACCACATTTATGACCAAATTAATGACCACATGGAAAACTAGAATATGACCAAATTTGGTCGCGTATTAAAAGACCGCAAATTAGCCACCAAAACTGCTTTTTGGTCATTGATATGCGAATTTTGGTCGTTTTTTTTGTCATTTATATCTCATTGTTTGGTCATGTGTCTCTCAATTTTTGTTATATAACATAGTAATTTCACAAGATTTAACATGGCAAAAAGAAACAATTCCAACAAACAGTTATATATGTGCTTATTATAACAAATACAAAAACACTTCTAATACCTCTGAAGGAAGTCCAACTCCATTGTATTTCCTAGTAGCTCTTTCATGGATATGATGGCTTCCGTAAAAGTTCAATACTTAACAACATGATTGGGTTTTTACAAATATTCTAAGACATTACTAGTAGTTTTCATCTCCCTAAAATTTACTAGGAACCTTTATTTTAGTAAAAATGTGTCTGGTTACATACAATGGGATGCATAATTATTTATCTCAAGAAAATGTTTTCAGAGCTGCAATAATCTCTTGGCTGCTGAATTCTTCTTTATCATCACTTACAGTAACTGTCACTATATTTGGAATTTGTGAAGGGAAAACGTCTTCTCTCCCATTGCTAGAAGGACTCCTCCCCATCTTTTCACTTCCATCATAGACGATCCCTCTCAATATCAGTGTCTTATGCATTACTCCAATCATCTCTTCATAGATTGTATCTCATTTTCCCCCAGAAACACATACATATTGGCTATATCCAAGCCCCATCGAACATACAGGTACCTGCAAATCACCAAATCTAACTTTTAGTAATACAGATCTTGCTCAACAAGAATTTATTGCATGGGCTCCATTTGAGCCAGAAGTTCTTAACATGCACTTTCCAAATACCAAATCCATCCAATTAAATTTAGAGGCAAAGAACTATCTAGAATTTTATCACCTTAAAGCTTGAGAGCGTGAAGCATGAAGAGGCAGCACATACAGTCGGGAACAATTTTGAGAGTAAAGCACATGGCATCTTAAACCTCTCATTCTCAATTGCCATGTTAGCTCATGTGCTTTGGGTGCCTGGAAAAACAGTACCCAAGTAAAATATTTAAAATATGGCCAGAAGTGCTTAACATGCACTCGCCAAAGACCAAATCCATCCAATTAAATTCAGAGGCAAAGAAGTATCTAGAATTTTATCACCTTAAAGCTTGAGATCTTAAAGCATGAAGAGGCAACACACATAGCTGGGAACAATTTTGAGAGTAAAGCACATGGCATCTTAAAGCTCTCATTCTCAATTGCCGTCTCAGCTCATGTGCTTTGGGTGCCTGGCAAAACAGTACCCAAGTAAAATATTAAAAAGATGATAGGACTAATCAATATTCAATGATAGTCCTGAATCCTAATTCTATTATACTAATAGAGAGTTGTCATGGCTACCTAGTATTTGGAATAAATAAAGTTAGCTCTTGTACTCCTTTCTAAAAAATTGTTAGCAACACCATTTTAATGTCATGCAATTGGAGCTAGTAAACATGTGCCTTAATCAACAAACAATATTTTTCTAGATTTTCAGGAGGCTGAATACCACTCCTGTAGTGACATAGAACATATACCAACTACTGAAAATGACATCTAGAATTGAAACTTACAGTGGATATATTATTGACAAGCAATGGGGGTTAGATGCTTCGGCATCCTCCATTAGGAATCGAGAATTCTGTGGACCTCTCAATTTTCTCATGCTTTTTTCTCAGGCCCTCTGCACCCCAACGATAATTTATATGAGAATCATAATCTAGATCTGGTTATATGGGTGAATCTAGACTATCGCCAGTTGTATATAGAAGTTGGCTCCCACTGCTGCAGATTAGAGCATCAAATGCAAACAATTTTACTCCAATAGACTGAAGCACAGAAATAGTTTTTGAAACTGTCAATGCAGTTGATAAGATGAATCCAGGAGATGGGAAGTTGCCAGCAGAGCGAACTGCATTCATAATATCTTGGATAATAATAGCTAGTTTACTAGCAAGGGGTTCTCCACTAGCACCATAGTAATCCATTGCAATATCAAATAGACGCTTTCTTCTCCTGAGATGGTAGTTTCCCCATAGAATTAAAGCTATTATTTTGATCAATATTTGTTTTTCCTGTATCATTTGCTTCTTGTAGTTTAGATTAACTGTTCTTAGTCTTCTCTATGATCATCCTAATGTGATCAGAAATACCCTCCCCATTATCTTCATTTTGAAGAAGCTTATCAAGTTCAATAGTGTTATTAAGTGAATTTGAGCAAGAAGGTTTATATGCATATAATGAGAGTCTAAGGGATGTATTTGGGTCATCCTTGAATGAACTAGTGTCTGATTCATAATCCATATTTTCATTGAAGTCAATTTCACTCTGCCATTGTGGGTGTCTCATTCTGCATTGGGAAATCCTTGACAAATATATTTTACAATGTTGTGGCCAAGAATAGAGATGAATGTTCTTCATACCATTTTTCCTGCATTCAGCCCAGAGGTTCTTATCAGCTACTAGTCTATACAAAGCAACTGCAATTTCCTTGTCATTATGTAGATCTACCAACAAACCATTCTTCAACGTCTGCACAAGAATGAGCCAATTTGTAAGAAAAAATTAGAGAGCGATTGATGACATTAGATCCAATCAGACTTTTAGTTTTGAAGGTAGAATTTTCAATATACCTGTTTAATGTCTACATGTCCTCCATTCTGTGGCAACCATAGGCAATCCATGTGCAACTGCCTGCATTTAAACAAAGTGAGAGAATGACATGCTTTATTCTTTTTACACAACCAAAAATGCTTTTAGATCAAATTGTTAGGTCAGAGACCTTGATATAAAAATCTTAAAATCTTAAAATTTCATCTTAAAGATCAAATTTTCTGTCAATAAGAAGAGCAATAATGGATAATTTCTTTTTATAATTTGATAGGAAGTTTTATAAACCTTGGTTTTTGCAGCAATCCTATATATATTAGCAACTTTTGATTGCTTGTGATGTTTGGGATATGCCACTTCTCGAAAGAGATCATCTCCAAGAGCATCTCCTCCAAAGACAGTTGTGAGGCTTTGCAGCAAGGTCTCTCTTAGCTTCCTCATTACAAGTGAGGTTGAAGGCACCTGCAAAAATATTAATAAATTAGTAACATTTTGAATCTTGTCAAATCGCATGACCACTCAACACAAGTGAACAGAATGGGCAGAAAGGTAAATTACAGTACCAAACACTCACAAGGAAAGCAAAATTATTGGATATAAGGGAATAAAGCAATTTAGGCTAAAAATATGGAATGTACAAGCATTACTATTTATGGTCATCCCAATGAAGGACTCAAAAAGTAATTATGTCTAATCCAAACATACATGAATTCTCTTAGGTGCAATACAAAAATGATTTAGAGAGAATTATTAATTTTTATAACACTAACTAAACTAAGGAAACCAACAGTATCAGAGATACAACAAATATATATTACCAGTGTATACTTCAATTTGCACAAAAATGTACTAGTAGAAGGATCATTTATGCAAAAATTGCAAGTTTTTCTCCATACAACAATGAACACCAGGCCAATTAAGTGTACATGTGGGTTTTGGAAACAAAAATCACAAACATTTCAACAATTTAACCATGTTGGAAAATTTACAGAATGAAAATATATTTCCAGATGCCAAAATACAAGATTCCAAAATATATTTCCCGGAGCGTGAATCGGGAGCATTTTAAATATTCCCAGTCACCAGCATGACATTTTAGAGAGGAAGAAATATCATTGTAGAATGAAAAATGTAGGACACTGGCCATTATAGTTCAATTCAATAAGGTCCTTAGGATGCTACACACTATTTGTATTAATTTGGATGTCTGTTGAATTGGATGTTTTGAATATTCTTTAACATACACAATGTCTAACATTTGGTGGTAGATAGCTTTTGTAAAACTGATGATTTGAGGCAAGACCTGAATTATCAGATGCAGTTCCCATTTGAATACATAGAGAATCATTCACTACAAAATACAGTTAGAAGGTTCTACTGATCAGTGCTCATGATATGTAATCAAGTTATTTCTTTATCTAATAAGTCCACAACATGAACGACAAGGAGTCTCTACTTAAACTCCATAAAGGAATAATGATAGTAAATTCAAAATCCAAAATTGAGTTCATGAATACTAGCATCAAGGGATGTTGTGCTTTCTAATACTTTTGATGCAAAAGATTATGCTGTAAAGGATTTTCTTAATCTTCATTATTCTATCCTCTTTACATATTTTCTTGATGCTCATCACCTTTGAGGAGATGCTATGATATGGCATATCTCAACCAAACTTATATCTAGAACAAACATATCATAGGTGCTTACTGGAAAGACTATTTCAACACTGCAGTTAAGTCAATTTACAAGCAAAGTTCTTTAATGCATTTTCAAGTTGTTTCTTTACGGCTAGTTATTCACTAACTTGCAATCCATGGTTAAACTTTAAAGCAATAGTAGTATTGAAATCATTGCATACACCCAAAACTTACATATATTAGGTTTCACTGTTTCACTATTTGTGATAACTGAAAATTATTACAAGCTAATATTTCAGCACCAACCACATCCGTGTTTATTTACTCAGAAAGCATAAATTATAATAGTTCAAAACTCAATTGTCAAACTCACTCAAATCTCTTAGACAAAATTGAATGAATAACACTCACCCACACTGCCTTCTTTTATGAATGAAGAAGGTAAATATTTTACAAAATAGAGCTCCTAAGTTTAGAAGTGAAAATTATAAACCCTAAATTTAACCTAGAAAAGTGCATCCTCCCTGCATGAGCAATTTTCTTGGAATAGAGTGCCCTGTTCTAATTCTGGAAAATCCCTTAGCCCATGCAACTTAGATAAATCTGGAAAAGTCCATAAGGTTGGTACCTTTTCCTTAATCTGCAAAATTCCCCAAGCCAAGCACCTTTTCCTAAATCTGGAAAAGATAAAATAAGTACAACAATCTTCTAATTAAAACAAAGGCTATGTATGGAACAATTTAATAAAAACAAACCACTGAAACTTTAAATAACTAAGGTTGAAATATGCATGTTGTAGGCATATACACACACTATTACTGTCTACATAACTATAGTGTTGCGCCACCTTAACACTGACACACCCTCAACCAGTGTGCATCTTTATGCTGCATATCCAAGGTATGGCTACTGTAGAATCTGTAGTTGATGAATTTGTTGCCAAAGATCATGCTACTGTAGAACTTCTGTCAAACCTGTTGTTGAGGAATATGTGGTTATAGAATCTGCTGCACCTCTGTTGAAGGGGAAAATATCTACAACAACAACCAAAGCTAACACTTCCTTTTTGCAAGGAAAGTGTTCTCCACAAAGCCAAGTCTCTCCCATAGCATCTTGAACTTTAAAAAATCTCAAGGTGTACTCCCATTGCTTGTCATTGCCTGAATGCTCAAAATCAATTGATTAAATGGGGGTTTTTGGAACACTCTCCCAGAAATTAGACTCCCTTGTCATGGCTGTTAGTTTACTTGTTGCTCTGAAGTATTCTATCTCTCCAGCCATAGTGCACTCAGCAATACCTGTTCCAGCATGTGATCAGAGCTGATGTGCTTATTGATGTGAGTGAGATGGTGCATATGAAGTGTTATAGGTGAGGGTGCATCAATGTTCAATGTTCCAACAGCAAAGAAGTATGCATGCATGCACCAACCATAAATAGATGTGTTATTTTTGTCTTTAGTTCAGTTCTAAAATTAGATCTTCTCTGTAGTTCTAAATTAGATCACATGTAGATTAGATTCAGATAGCCACAGTTCACTAGGGAAGGAGGGAGTGTGTATGAGGATTGTTCTTTCCAGGAAGGGCCTTCTTACCAAAGAGATGTGGGCTCCTATTTCACTTCAATTTAACATGATTTATTGGTAGTTCTATTCATGAAGGTGTTCT
This sequence comes from Pseudotsuga menziesii, assembly GCA_001517045.1. Taxonomy (NCBI): domain Eukaryota; kingdom Viridiplantae; phylum Streptophyta; class Pinopsida; order Pinales; family Pinaceae; genus Pseudotsuga; species Pseudotsuga menziesii. The sequence continues at coordinate 7,021 of LPNX011019208.1, read as the reverse complement.
ATCGTAGGCATCTTGATGCCGTCAAATTTGATGCATGTAGCCCAAATTTATTGTTAGCCCCTCTGCTTGTGTTATAAAGACACGAGGGCATTCAATTTTGTTGATTTTCAGTTTTCTTTCAGCTAGTGATTACAGAGATGTAATAGTTTCTTCGTTTGAGTTAATTAAAAGTGATGTGATTGGTTATTGCAATTTACTAGCTTCTTGTTCATATCTTTAGATTTTTTTGTTTGTAGATTTAGTATTCTTCATCTGTTGTTTTGATAGGTTACACAATTTAGTTTCCTAGATTAGTTTATTAGAGATTATAGGTGCAAATATACTTTAAACTTGTAGGAATAAGTGTATATATAGATGGATTCTATCTAGCATAGGGAGTTGTCCTGAGGTTTCAGGGGTTGGATACATGAGTTCGTGTTTGAAAAAATCATTGCAGACTTGTGATTTTTGATCTATTTTTTCTAGCAGTTTGTTCCAAGAACAATGGTATGACTACCTTCAATCCCAGATACAAAGATAAATTGGAGGGCCCTTCCAACTTCGTTCCATGGAAGGTTTCAGTTACACATGCTTTTGGAGGAACATGAGCTTTGGTATCGTGTGGAGAAGACGGTTACATTTCCTGTAGAGGCTGGTGGGTTTGCAGATTATAACAAGAAGATGTCCAAGAGAAAGCAAGTCATCCTCAAATAGACGAAGGATCCTTTGATTCCTCATATAATCAGAAATATTGGAAAGAAGATGTTTGATATTCTAGTCACTCTATATCAGAGTGAAAACATCAATCAGAAGACATTGATGAGGAATAAGCTTGGAGCCACACAATTGAGCAAGAGAAATATCATAGCCAGTTATTTGATGAAGATCACTGAACTCCATGATCAACTTGAAGCAGTTGGAGAAGAGGCTGAGGGTGAAGAGTTTGTACCTACAACCCTGAATGGGTTTTCATCCTATTGGTAACCTTTTGTTCGGGATGTGTATTCCTAAGATAAGTTGCCCACCTGTGAGAAGCTTATATGGGATGATTTCAGAAGGGAACAATAGTCCTTGAGTATTTTAATTCATATTTGTAGGCTGTAGACATTTTGACGGAGCCTCTATCAACCAGATGACCTATCGAGAACATTTGTAAGATGTTCTTTCGAAAAAATTGATTGTCTATGAGGTGGATCTTTAAAAAGTAGCCAATAGAAATATTTCGAAAGATCCCAATTGCTTTGCCATCAAAGATATCATTCAAAAAGTGGAATATCCTTTGAATAAGGCCAATGGCATTTGCTTGTCCATTAGGCTCATATATAAGAGTGGCTGGTTCAAAATGAATTCGAATGAGCCAAGATAAAAGATAATTTGGATTCTACAAGAGTTCCACTTTTATTTACCAAGAAAGGTGTGACTTTAGTTTTCCTATCTGATTTATTTTTCTTTATTGAAGATGGTTTCCCTTTTTCTTGTCATAGCTAAGAGTTAACAATGCTAGTGTGTTTTGAATGCAGTTTACTATTGTGATTGCATCCTATCGACTAGAACTCGTATTGCTCAATGAGAATACAATAAAGAACTTCTGTTAAAATTTAGATGATAAATGCCACATAGTTTGAAAACAAACATTGTTTAGCATACTTAAAAGTTAATGAGAAGTGTATTTTTTGCATTGAATATAGAAAAATACATTTGTTCTTCGTTATAGAAAATACAACAACCTAATTTATCAATCAAATGACAAAACTAATAAGATAAGAATATGCAGATATACTTAAAGAGTAGGAATTGACCATGCTTTTATTAACTGGGTTTCAATTTCTAGAGCCATATATATGGAGTGCAATCCCCACTAGGATACCTCATCTCATCAGCTAGTGTTGGGCCTTCTAGTCCATCTCCTAAGTCCACCAGGAAACTGGGATTTATTTCTAGTCCACCTTTGTCAGTGTTGCAGTCAATCTGAAGCATATGGGATCCTTTCTTTATCAATTCAGGGTAGAATTGTTGATCCCAAGGACAAAATAACGAATTGGTAACATAAAGGCACTTTCCATCCAAACTTAATTGGATCATTTGTGGCCCTTCCCTCAATCATTTAGCCTGCAAATATATATTCAAATAATCTTTTACGTATTTGCAAGTGTATGAGCAATGTTTCTTTGATTGAAATCAATTTATTGCCCAACATATAAGTACAAAATCCCTAGCTAAATCCACCATTTATTCTAGAGAATCACGTTGCCACAATTTTATTTTTTATGATTTTTATAGTCAACTCTATAAAAAGACCTAATTTGTATCAATAACCCTATATTTTGAATGTGTATCACAATTTCGTGTTGGTTTTGCAATGTTGATTGGTGGTTTCACAACTTTGTTTGTGCAAATTAGGGTTTCTCTTGGGCATTAGGTTTTCTTAGATCCTACAACATGAGTTTTATTAGTTGTGATGCCTATGGACACGTCATGGAACATAAGATCAAAAATAAAAACTTGAGGTATGAGAATGCTTAAAAAATTCCTTACCAAAAAGAATCGCAACTATCTCCAATTCTCTCTCTGGATACCTTGGGAAAAAATGGTATTCATCAAATAGGTTGTGTATCATGCAAGCAAAGATTTATTTTCCCCTACAAAATTAACCAATCCAGAAGGAATATTAGTCTTCAAGTAGAATCACATGTCCAAATAGATTATAAATCAAACAAATCCATGTGAATTCTAGTAGATAATACTTAAAAGTAAGAAGCAAACTGAGAAACAGGTTTAGTAACTAGTAAACTAATCAAAGTAGAAATGTTCTTGTTTTCAAAACAGTTAATAGTAAATAGCTCAGCAAAGTAGGGAAAAGCATGCATGTTTACCAAATTATAGCTTAAGTACATCCTACATGTTTACCGCATTGTAGGGCATGTGGCAATCACTGTTAGAAGAGGATCAAAAGAGGATAAAATAGAAACATATCACACTAGAAAACCTCCAATGTCTAGAGACAATTTAATCAGGAAAAGCTTTATAGCTGAGAACACTATTAGCTTTATTTACAGGTCAGGAAGTAAGATACCTCTTCTCAGATGACTCCTTGAAATGTTCAAGCTTTTGTATTACATCATCCATTGTTAACTGTCCAATATATGTATGTTGAAAATAAGATTTTTCCTGTTCCTCAATATCAGCTGCAAAGACCTCAGATGATGACTATTCTAAATCCTCAACACTGAATAAGCGTGAATTAACATGGACAGATGCAGAATGCAATTGTTTCATTTCCTCAGGAAGATCTCGAGATGGTAATTGGCCCACATTGGCTTGAAGCTCCTGAATAACCCAATACTTAGAGTGAAACAAGATACCATAATTCATGTTGAAAGTTGAACATGTCCATAAATCACAAAAAAATAACTCACTTTGAAGAGTATTGCAATTGTCTCCAAAGAAATACTGATAATTGGTCAAGAACGTTGGACAGAATTTCCTAACGAGTCATTCGATGCTTCAAATAAAGTTCTTTTGCTCAGAAATTTCATAAGGATATCAACAATTTCAACCATTTCTTTACCATGAGAAGGAATAACCTGTAAAATGCATAAATTTAGAACAATCACATTTTAGGATATGCCGTCTCGACTCTCAGCAAGCAAATTAACTCTGAAAAAAAATAGAGTAAACCACTTCACTAACTATAAATTACTTTCATAAGGAATCATTTTAGTGCTACCTTTTGCATAATTTCCATACCATCTACTTGTTTTTTGAAGTCCGGACTTAAGAGTCTTGTATGCAAATATTCTCTAAAATACCTCATAATATTGTTCTACAATGAAAAACACCATCATATGCCACAAAACATAAAAATAAGAGACCATATCAACTACTAGACCAACGTTTAATCATTACAAACCTCAATTTCTTGAATTTGCTCCAGAAGTGGCTCTTCAAATTTGTATTTACGTGGAACTAATATTTCTTCGCCTTCCTATACGTATTACACATTTGCATGGAACATTAATATGGTCATTTCCTTGACATATTTACAAAATCAGAGGACTAAAACATCATATTTTCTTAAAGCTAACCTTGTTTGAATCCTTCAGATTAAACAAAGCTTGTCCTTGAACTGCAAGATCTTGGGCAGCTACAGCAGCTGCCTATTTTGTAACTTTCGGTTGACTACCTCTCTGTATAAAAAGTAACCACTAAAAACCACATCAAAGAAAGTATACTTTATGCTCCATAAGTACTTAAACTTTGCAACATTAACATACATGGCCTATAGTTCTTGTGCCAACAACTAATATATTCAGGTGTAACCCTCATCACTTGTTACAATAATAATTTTTCGTCATTAGGTTATAGCTGCATCAAGATCACACAATATATGAAAACTACAGCTTCAGACAGGAATTTGTGGTTCTCTTTGATGTTGGGGTATATGATTCTGCTAAGGAGGTGGCAATAGTGCTTGCTATTGGGGGGGGTTGTTGCCACTTCTGCTGAGGTTTTACCAGGGCTAGTGATGAGTGGACCATTGGGTTTGTTGGGTTTTTTTATCTGGAAAGAAAGGTGGCTGCTGGCCTTAAGGGTTTGGATATTGTCACGGCTGTGGAGTTGGGAATTTCTTTCTATAAGGTGGAGGAGTGGGATAACACCAATTTGTAGGACTTAATTGATAACCCCAAGTATAATATATATATTTAGGGTGTTCGTAAGGCATACCTTGAGGTAATTGGCGAGGTGGTCCTTTCCTTATTTGGTTTATGAATAAAACAAATAGTTCTGTATTCTCTGTAGTCCCTTCATATAAGGATTTTAACCTAGCTCTCAGCATTGATTTGTGCCATGACTATCCTTGCAATTGCTACAGATCTACACACTATTTAGTTGGCACTCATTGTGAGCATGCTTTTTATTTCACCTTGGAAAAAATACTGCTAGAGCTTTCTCTACCTCATCTTGCTTATTTTTTATTTGGAGGGTGTCGAATTGTACTGCTAATGAGGGGACCACAATAGCTTACACTACACTTGTGGGCATTGCATTAGTTTAGGGGACCATAGCAGTTGGTGTTAATGAAGTAGGAGTAGCAAGAGGTATCGCAACTACAGTGATTGATGGCACAACAACAGGTGTAGGAGAAGTTGTGGGAATAGATGTGGTCATGGAAGAAGAGAAAACTCCAACAGATGTAGAGATATTTGGTGTCAAAGAAGCCATAACGCTAACTGGGTTTGTTGGAAAAAGAGGCATAACTGGTGTAGCAATTATCGGTGTCCCTGTTGATGCTAAGACTATAGCAGCTACATATATGCTAGGAGAAGATAGATTTGGAGATGATTTTGATTGAGATGATGCGACAACCACTGGAACTGGTGATGTAGCTGTGGACAATGATCCTTCAAAGTTTCCAACTGAAGCCACTGCTTTCTCTACCTGCTCTTGAGCTATCTGAGGAAATCCCACAAAAGAGTTTACTAAAATAGATTGCTAAAAGTTGTTGTATCAAAAAGTCATAAGCCTTCTCAAGGAATAATATGAAATAGTACAAACCTTCAGTTCATCTGGAATATTCCACTTGGACTATTTTGTGATTTTGTTGTAGCAGTACCTGTGTAAACAAAAGAAATGGGAATTTGAGATAAATTCTGCAAAGGCTTCAATTCAACCTAAACATCAAATCAACAATGGTCTAATAACATAAAAATATTTACTCACTTTCAGTCCTCTGGAGTTGTAAATTCTTTGCAAACAGTGGATGCATCTTCCCTTTGTATAAAAAATGTAGGAAACAATAAAAGTATTAAAAATAAAAGCGTTAGTATATTAGAGCAATTATTAATGTGGAACAAAATCCCACCGCTTCTTGTAATAAATATATTCTAATAGATCAAAATTTGTGACAAAATATATTCTATACTATAGTGACAAAATTTGTGTTCAGAAGCAAGCCACCATAGTTGGATTTTCACCCATCCCATGCTGCATAATATCCTTTTTGACTTATCTACACAATCCACCTGGTACTTGCAAGTTATTGGCATAGTTCTTTACCTTCTTCAATGTTTTGTGAAGTTGAACAGTAAAAGTGCTAGGCATAAAAAGGGAATCAAAGGACCCTTTTGTCTACATGACATTATCAATTGTGCAATATATTTGACATATAAGGTACATATAAAGAGTACATATAAGGTACTCCCATGTTGAAGAAGATATGGAAAAGATGGCAAGGGGCCTCGTTAAACTAGGAAGAGATTTAATGGTTTTCAAAAGGGGACTCAGTGCTCACCTTTGGTCATGAAAACAATTGGAACTTTGCAAATAGCAAAGGATCTTTGGGGATATGAATAGGTATTGGGTGAAGTGGTTGAGCAACATGGGGATTAATCGGTGGAAGGAACTTTGACACTTCCAAAACCAAGAGTGGTCCAAATATAGCTAGAAGCAAAGTGTTAACTAGAGTGCATAGCCAACCTTTTAAATATTTTTCAAACCTTTCCCAGAGAAAAAAAGATCAATTAGACTATTTGGCCCTCAGTCGGAATTGAAGGATTAAAGCTAGAGTTATGGTACAACTTCTTCAGTATACAGGTCAGAAGAATCATATCAAAATATTCTCTCTAAACCTTCTATTGAAACCAAACTTAATAGAAGGCGGAATATCAAAGAATAAGAATAAATGCAAATGGATCAAAAGGGTGAAATCTAGTTGGAATGTGAATATTTCCTTCAAACAAAAGTTACATATATTGTTCATCCTGTAGATGGCACTCTTTATTAAAGGACAACTTCATATGAAAGGCTTCACAGAGGGGGATCACAGTTAGTATGGGAAACCAAAGGATGTTGGACATATTTACTGGAGGTGCCCATTTGCTAAGGAGGTGTGGAACCTGATTCAAGGCCTTTTTGCAAATGCATTCACTTATTAACTATACCAGTGGGCTATTCTTCCTGGGTTCATCAGTATCAGGCTTTTGAAAATAATAATAATATCTATTTCGTAAGAGTCCAATTTATATGCAAATAAGTAGGTTAA